>APFE031152733.1:113956-138128 GCA_000404065.3 Pinus taeda
GGGTCGTTGTGTCTCGTGTCAAATACTCGTATTTATGTGTCCTTTGTGTCTCATGTCCTTGTGTCATGTGACTTAGCTTGTAAGTTATACTAGCATAGAATGACATGTTGTAAACAATGAAATATAGAAATTGGCATGGATGATTTTCTATGCTTTACATGGGGAGAAAATCTTCTAAGTTACATTTCCAAAATTGCCAATGGTATTTTCAATGTTTCATTGTGTTTTTTTGCATATATATTTGAAATTTCTTATTTACTTTTGTATGTGCCATATCCACTATATTGTAACCATCAATTTCCAAACATTGACATATCATAGTTTTTAAACTTGGACATGGGCTTAGAATCGGTGAAATGGAAAGAGCATTTAAACTACAAACACAAGTGACAAGCAATGTTCCACCATTGCTTATATTGGGATCCTTATCATTAGTATCACCCTTCTCCTATTGTCTAGATTTTTTTTCTACCTCAATACTCTATGGACATCAGTGAACACCACCTGATTTTGATAATACTACCTAATCTAAACCCTTATAAAATGGTAGAAAATGTTTAACATGGTTAATCAATAATTTTGGTTTGAGTGTGTTGTCTCGCAGAGTGTCTAGGCAGCGCAACAACGCTCAGATTGGGGGCTGTCACCCCGATCCCCAATCTCTCCGTTTAAGTCGTCTCCCTATAGCAAGCTAAGGGGGGTAGACCCTATGGAAAAATGGGATGAAGAAGAACTAGTTGGGAACCAACCAGCTCGGGAGACACAGCGAGGCGATCAAATACTTGATTAAGGCTTAGCAAGACTTAGAAATTGATTAGATTCTAAATGATTAATACCAGTGCCTTACGGAGTCAATGATCCAAGTAATTGATTATCAACTGCTGCTTAGGAAACATAATTTATAATTCCACGATAAAATTATTTAACAATCGCTTGAAAACATTTGCAAAATGTCTAACATGTAACGAGCATTAAATGATTCAAGCAATGACGATCAATTTCACTAGATGCACAATTTCTTAGCAATTAAATTTCAAGAGATACAAATACCTTAATCAACCAAGGAATTTAAAAGCTAACCAGTTCAGATCCTAGATTTTAAATGATTATGCCTCAAATCCCAAATCTAGGAAGTTTACCACTTTCAAATAGTTAATCTTTAGATAAAAATTTAAGCATATTTAACTATAGAGAAATGACAAATATCACAAAAATTTACCTTTAGATCTTACCTTATAGCACAAAAGACACCAAGAAGAAATTTTAGATTGACAACTTAATTATTCCTTAGGCGAATTTCTCAATATGTTAAGCAAGACTAAATGTGACCGAAATAAATTGAAAAAGTTTAAATATTTTTTATTTTATTATTTTTTAATTTTTTAATTTTTATTTTTGATGGCCAGAGGCCACAAAAAAATGTTAAAACCCTTAAATATGAAACTTATTTCGATTTAATACTTTAGGATTTTCAAAGTCACAAGTAATGAAAATTTTTCTTTTTTAATGTTTTTGGATTTTTGAACTTTTAAGATTTAAAATTTTTATGATATTTTTTTTGAATTTATATAATAAAAAAAATTAAAATAAAACAAAGAAAAAGAAAAGAATAACATAAAATTTAAAATCAGACTTTCGAATTTTTTTTTTTTTTGGTTAAATGAAACATTTTATGCCCTATTTTAGATTTCCTTTTTCTTTAAATCAAAAGTGAAATGATAACATTAAAACCAAAGATTAAAAAAAAAAACAAATATATGAACCCTATCCTAAACTAACATAACAAAACAAAAAAAACGAAAACTAATATTCCTAACCCTAAACCTTACCCACACATAATAAAAATCTTTATTTGTTTTACTCTGTGTGTGTTCAGGGGAGGTTGACGGCTTGGCTAGGGAGCTAAGAGTGACGCAGGGAGCAGAGGAGAACGATAAAGGTAGCCACAGGTTGGGACACAGGAGGTAGCACGCAGATGGCAGCAAATGTGTAGAAGGGATGGCTGCAGGCAAAGGGAGAGCTAGTTTGCGTAGGGAGATGAAGGACTGCATGAAGAGTCAAGAGGGACTCATGCCGATTGGGGCAGCGTGGAAGAGTGGGGAATGCGAGGACAGGGATGCGGGTTTGAAAGCAAGTGAAGCCGCAGAACTGGGGGTGAGTTAATGGACGAATGCAGATGAGAGAGGCAGCGTGAGGGATAAGGAGAGAGATGCGTAGAGGCTGAGTAGAGGGATGGACGCGGTAAGGGCTTTAGGATGGGGGGGGGGGTGTGCAAAAGAGCAGCGGGTTAGAGCGCTGTAGCAACGTAGGAGGGAGAGGTGGCTTCACGTAGATGCAAAGGACAACACATAGAAGGCAATAAATCACAGATCTGGCCAGTGATGGCAGGGGTTTCGAATAGTTTGCCCAAAAAAAGATTGAAATTTTTTTGCAACAGAACAAACAATGATGCCAAATAAAACCATAAAATTTTCAGACTTGAAGCTCTTAAAAAAAACCTTAGACTGCAAAATTAATTGAATAATCTCCCTGCAAAATTATGCTGATGAGCCTCAGGGATCCAGATCTTACCCTCTAGGGCCTAGATCTAGACACTGGACAACTTTCATCTTCGGATCTGTAGTTGCAATACAACAGAAAACACCCAAACGATATATACAATGACCCAAAAAACACTAAAACCCTGAAAACCAAAGTCAAAAAACTAAAATTAATTATAGATCTATGTACATAAATGGCAAATCTATCAGATCTAGGGAGTGTGAGTCTGACTCCGCTCCTAGATCTGATAATCTGATGCTCTCAACAGCCAGATCTAATGATTTAGCATAGAAAAATTATTTTTTTTTGAATTCTAGAGGAGTTACTAAGTTCAAACCTTTCATGCATCACCCAAAAAAATATCTTATGATAAGCCCGGGATCAAAGTCAAACTGGGCTCTTCAGAAAACACGGATCGGGAGTTGGCTGGTTCAACTGAGAACTTCCCCAAACGCTCGATGATCTAATAATCAAGGATTCTCCTGCAAAACTCGATTCAGCTGTTAACATAGAGTGAAAGAACAATAATAAAATTAAGATCTAATAGAGATACCTGCTATTATATTCAAAACTTAAATTGTCATTCAAACCCCAACGACTGAGCAAGATACCTGTATTCAAATCGTTCTTCAGAAGCTATTAATAATGGCAAAAAAGAAATTACGCACGAAAGTAATACTTCTTACAACATTTCCATGAAGAGTAACACCAACAGAAATTTAACCCCAAAGTCTTTCTTTATTTCTCATAAAAAGATTACAAGAGAGAGCTTTTCGCTTAGTACACGATCAAAAGATCGGATTCTCTCAACTGACAACTGACCTCCTATTTAAAGATAAATCTTTGAACGGTTAGTTCGAGTGATCCTTGTCAAAGTGATCTCGACTGTTGATGAGGATCAAAATTTCTTTTAATCTCATCCGTTGAAATTTTAAATATTGATGAAATTTCGAATTTTTCAATTAAATGCATTTTAATAAATTTAAAAATTAAAATTTTGGATTAACTTCCTCAAAATTTTGACTTTGACTTAACCCCAGGGACCCAAGGCATAAAATTTAGCAAAATAATCAATTAACTTTAGTCCCTGGACCTGTTAAGATTTAATTTTTTAAAGGATCCACGAATTTTACCTCGAAAAAATTTAAATTTACCCAGGACCTAGGACCTAGGACCTATGAGGGGATAAATTAATTTTCTAACCCTCAAGACACTTTACATCATGATTTTTTACATTTTTTACATCTCAAGGTGGAAAACCCATTTGCAAAAGACCCTCATAGACTACCCAGTTTTGCGACACAAATATAATCTAGCAGATCAAGCAATTTGTAATAAATTAACCTAACCAAATAGTTATGATTATTCCCAATTCACTTTTACATAGACTCGATTTAAAACACTAGGACTCCCCTAAGATCCCAGTGACAAAATCCATTCCGGCTTTGGGGTAAGGCTGAAGGAAAACTCTGCGGACCATCCAAGAATGGATCGGTGAGACAAAAAACCTCCCGGAATGTAGATCGTCACCAAAAAAGTAGGTTACCTAGGTGATTACATACATGACACGGATCTGCTGAGATTATTTACATTATACACATGCAGACTGGGTTTACATTATAAGATGATGATCAAGCTGATGATGATAGCTGGACGGCACAAACGCATCGATTAGGTGCTATACCTTTCACGAAAAAGGGGGTGTACTGCTATGGGTCGTTGACACGTAGTGGTCAACAGAGTGAAGGGTACAATTTTGCTGAGGCCATGATAGAGGAGTTCAACAATCAATACCATCAACCTTGAGGTACATAAAGGACTTGGTGCCCTTTATTAAAAAATGCCAATCCCATCACCTCATATGTGATCGAATCTAATGAAAAAGCTGCAATCCTACCAATCCTGAAATCTTGAAAATTGTTAAGTCTGTGAAATTCTACTTTCTGCATTCATTCTTTTACTTTAAGGAAATGCTAACTTTTACTTTAGGAATTTAACATTACCATTAATTGCCAGCATTTTTAGTCAAATCCTTTTAAAGAGAAATTGAATGTTGCATGGGGGGATCAGGTACCTACTCGGCTTAGTGCTGGTTTGGTACTGAACTAGCTGAGTCATGCTTTCACTTGGCTGACTTAGTGCCAAACTCTCCCTCTGAGTCAAGCAATAGGCCTAGTCAATATTGTCGCTGGTCAACTCGGCTGAGCTGACTGAGCCTAAGTTGATTCAGTCTGTTTTTCAAGACATAGATCTGTATCCATTCTTCTTCAGCATTTGTATCCTGGGTTTTCTGTTTCAATTTTGAGATAAGATAATTTTATTCATGTCCAACAAATAACCACAAAAGTAGATCAATGGTACTGAAGAGTACAACTGTACAACCAGTATGAAAATTGCATACAATGTGGGAGTGCTGGTGTAACTCCTAGAAAATGCCAAAAATAATACAATGAAAGAAACCGACATATATGTATAAAACCGTGGTGAAGGTATGGTGATATAAAACACTAAGTGAGTTTGTCCAAGTCTACAGGCGGACAACCCAACTCAAGAGCCTGTCAAGAGAGAGAGGGAGTAAAGAGGAAGATTGGATGTTGGGGTTATTGATGTCAAGATCTCCTGAGTCTGATGGCCAAGGGTGAGTGGGTGAACTGGGCACTGGCTCACTGTTAGGGACCAGGGTCTACTGGAACCATCGAGGAGGTTGGCTGCATACTCCTAACATCTAATGTCAAAGGAAGGAAACTCTGGATAGATCTCTGGTTGCTCCTCTGGATCTGAGAGGTAGTCTGATGGGCAGGATGTGCTCTATGAATCAACAGTTTATTATGTAAAAATAGTAGTTGTTTTTTGAGTCAGGGCAGAGAGGGTGTGGGCCATTAGAGTTCAGTGTACGAAATGTCTATTTTAGCTGCAAAAGTTAGAAACAGTCAAAACACATGTTTCAGACATTACAACATGCGTGCCATTAGCATATAAACTGGCTCAAAATATCATTTCTGACAGTTGGGAATTTCATGTCAGGGAACTAAGTTTTCACATATTCATTGATCTCGACTTTACAACTTTTACATACAAGTTTACATATATGTTCATGTGCAATTCTATTATGCGATTCTTCCCTTTATCTGATTTAACTTTACTAATTCAAACTTTGATGACGGAATTGACTCTATTTTTCCGTACGTCTTTCTTTTACTTTAGCCGCTTTTTTCATATTCACTTTTGGCTATTTGGCATACATTTATGAATTTTTAGATAAGTTTGATGATTCCATTTAAATGTTGTGTTAGTTCTAATTTTACATATATTTACACATTTTGTTTCAAAATTTCAGGGCCATTCGTCATCCTGCAAGTGGTTATGTCCAGGGAATCAACGATCTGGCAACACCATTTTTAGTAGTATTTTTATCAGAGTACTTAGAAGGTGATATGGAAAACTGGATGCTTTCAAACCTAACCCCAGAAAATATGCTAAATGTTGAGGCAGATTGTTACTGGTGCCTTTCAAAACTCCTTGATGGTATTCAAGACCATTATACATTTGCTCAACCAGGAATTCAGCGGCTTGTTTTCAAATTGAAGGAGTTGGTGCGCCGAATTGATGGTATCCAGTGAATCTCTTTCTTTTCCATGCATTCACAGTTTATATGTGGACACATGCTAAATAGGTTTTTTTCATGTATGAGAATATGCAATAACACTTATAACACCTGGGTGTGATATATGTATTGGTCTCCTCTTTATGTTGTTTGACCTTCCGTGGGTCTGGTCCCTTGGACGGTGCAGTTATGAAACATGTTTGTATGCTTGATATACAGTCAATAATTGTATTCTTGCTAAGCTCATACTGTCATAGCTTTAATTGCTGGTCTGTTTTAGAGGTTAAATGTAACTAGCCTGTCTGTGCATGGTTATGTTGTGGAAGACGAGAGTTAAAAGTTAAAAAAAAGGACTATACAAATGTCCAAAGATGAGCAATAGTGATCAATGTAACTGCAATTAACATCAGGTTCAGTGCAAGAAGGAAGAATGTATGGGTTGTCTATTTTGTATTCAGAGGAAAAAAGTGAACTTGTAGTAAAATGTAATGCAGGCATGAAAGTCATTTCTTTTGCTATGGTAGCATTTGCAGGGACACCGCAGCCCCAAAGTAGGATTGGATCTCTTTAGGGAGCATTGTCATTAGCAATAATTTAACTTGTAGACAACAGACCGCCAAATAACATATAAAGGAAGAGGAAGTGTTATGGCTTGCATTTTTCATTGGAAGTAATTATTTTGACCATTGCTTTATGCAGTTATCAACAGTTTTGTGAAGGTTGAGTTCTATGAGCATCATCATGCTTGCTATTTTGCATATTAGAACTATCAAGATTCAAGTTCCATGGTAGAGTTTAAATGTAGTGAAATTGGTTAATGTATGTTCCATGCATTCTCATACAAGAAATGGCAGCAGGAGGAAGTGAACATATGAAGTGACATTGGCGGTTGCAGGGACTAGGATGAGATAGGGAACAAGCAGATGGGGCCCTCTTAATATCTGAGTCAAAGAGAAAGTTTGGTGATGGGCATTTCACTGCTTGACTAGTAATGGGAGGTGCCCTTGTTTTGGAATAGACTGTTGTGGGTATGCCTCTATGGCCGTAAGTGTGACATCTGCCAAGGGAGTGGGAGGTTTGCATTGTATGATGAAACTAATATCATATGCATCCATGGTTGGGGTGTTTGCACTATGTTTAAAGAATCCGACCTCTGAGATTGGTTATGTAAAAGAAATGATCAATCTGGTGGGGCTGGGCATAGATACAACCATTGAAGTTTGTCATTTATGATTGATGAACTCTCGAATATATAGAGCCAGACACCTAGATAAGGAAAAGTTAACTATGGAATCCTGACAAAAAACAGTGATATCTCCTTTGAATTTGATTATATAGGGGGGAACCACACTTGAAGTGGTCCTCTGCCTAATCTTGATTCAAATAGTGATATCTCCTTTGAATTTGATAATATAGGGGCACCTTCACATGTAGTTGTTCTCTGCTTTGTTCTCTAGCGAATAGAATGACTGACAAATACCCCCAACGAGATGTGGTTGTTGGTCTTTGTTACCACTCAAACTAGTAGGAGTCCTAGGAGGGGATCCTATAGAGAAACTACTAAGTCAAGGGGAAACAATGGAGAAATAGTCCACTGTCACCTTAGCTAAAGCTCCCTTCTCTTTATGAACTTCCACTGATGGGAGGAGATCCGGTATAGAGGAATCACAATGATGAATGGATCAATGAATGGATGGAGAGTGATTCCTAGAGCCTATTCACAAGAGAGGCTCAGATAATTGTCTTGCTTGCTTTGGAAGCAAGGTGATTGGCTCTCTACGAAGGGCTGAGGGGATACCTAGACCCAGGTTTGGAGAATATCCCTTGACAATAGGTATCCTAGACCTAAGAATCTGTAAGGAGAAATGGCTTCTATGCAATGTGAAACTTGAGTTGCAAAGTTGCGTGACCACAAAGAACCCAAGTGGACCCAAGCTAGGTCAAGGGTATGGAGTTGATCACCAATGGAGGACCTTGACCTGGCTAGGTAGGAGAATAGGATCGAAGGAGTAATTTTTGTTTTGAGATTTGAATGCAATGATCCAAATGAGGACACTAACCCAAAACAACCTAGGGAAAGAAATGGTCTTGCTATATCTCGGGATTCCATTGTTGGTTTTGCCTCTAAATTAGAGGACCTCTTGAGAAAACCCCAACGCATTAGTGGACCAAAATTCAAGGTGTTTGGATGGCTACAATAGATTTCGCTTGATGCCCTAGGTGACCTATTAGGGCTAGGCCTAAAATTAGAAAAAGTGAAGCAAAGAAGGGTTATTTTGACCACCAAAGGGATGCGAGGATCAGTGCCTTGCTTCTTGGGCTTAAAGGAGTCAAGCTACACCTAGATCGAAGATTTTCTTATGCTAAGGAGCCCTAATTGACCTTCGCTAGCCTCTCCAAGGGAAACAACTAGGCTATTAGGGATTTATACTTCAAATTTGCAAAGGAGATGAAGTTTCTGGTCTTCAAACTTAAGAGGTGCCTCTAGGAACATTCACCCAATCCCTCAAAGAGCAATGCATGCATTAAATCACTTATTTAAGGTCTCCAAGAATTTCACATTACTTTAACCCATACAACAATAATGATAACAATAACATGCAACAACAAGATAACAAGAATAACATTACAATTTCACTTACATGAGAGAGAGAGTATATCCATTCATCATCTTCATATTAGAAAGAAGGTCCAAAGACAATAGCGAAAATCGAAACATCATAGTGCATCAAGAAAACTCCAAAAATTTCATCCTAGCAAGCGCGAAAATCTCTCAAGAGATACTAATCCAATCCTAGTGATGATGAGAGGAAAGAGTGAGGCTCTCATTTATTTATACAACTCAAAAGGGGATTCGATTTTCCTAATTGGCCTAATTTAGCCCCAAATAATACATAATAATGACATGACTTAGTGACAAGCCCACCAAGATAGCTCAATAATACAAAAAAAAAGCCTCTCAAGTGGGCATAATAGTGAACCTGATGAGTTGTTGGGCCATTGAGGAGGCCTAGTGGAGTCCATATGTGCCAAGTTGAGAGAATAGGCTCCAAAACATAGTGAATAAGGGGTTGGCCCCTTGATATCCATGCAAGTCACATGTGGTGTCCCCATGTGGGTGTGGGGGTACAATGACATCCTCATGGGTCTTTAAGTGGATCGAAAATACTTGTAAACCATTTGTAAGGGCCAGGATGATGACATAAGCCCTCTTTTTGTCTCCTGTGGTGAGACACATCCTTATCTGGGCCCTGGAACATCTGCCAAGTGTATGGTGCAAGTGTGAAGTCGACTGGGCAAGGTGGTCCAAGTGCATCATCCTCATCCAAAAGGTGGAACATGAGTAATCAATGAATGGTGCTGGGGATCTATGAAATTCTCTCTGCTATGGTGGAGGCCCATGGCTCTCAATGCTCACCCAACAAGTGCCAATGTGACTCTCTAGAGGGCTTGGATCCCGTACAGGGAGACCAAACCCCAAATGAAGACCCACTTGCATTCCTGTATAACATCCAATGCATCTCCTCATCTTCCAATACAACAAATCATTAGAGTAATTGAGTAAAAGAGCTTACAAATCATGGAAAACAAGTGGACACTTCATAGTGGCATGCCCTTCCATAATGGGCTTTGGCATGTATAGGTGTCTTCAAGCTCAATAAAAGTGTTAACCAAGGACTCTATTAGGTGGTTTCAACCTTTAAAGCGGGTGACATGTCCATGGTACATCCATCAAGTGGTGGTGGCATGTGATATAATGATGGAATGCAGTGGGGACCAAGGGAAGGCTTTAAGGCACATGCCATGGTACAAGGGTAGCTATAATTCGGGAAGCCCACACTTGGGTATATGAGTGTAGGAGGGAGCAATAGTGGTACATGAGTTACCCCAACCTTTGTTTTTCCACCCTTCTTCATATGCCTTTTGCCTTTGATTGATTTTTCTTCATGACTGCTCGAGGCTCCAAGGGATGAGAGCATGATGTGTAGGATATAACACTAAATACCCCCTTAAGGTGGGGTAGCTCATTGCCCACCAAGGGTTGAAACAAACATGGGTTCCTTAATGATGGAGGGGGCTCATCTAAGGCCCATAGCAATTAGGGCGATGGCCATAGATAAGGGGAGCTCATGTTTGGCTTTTGCGCATGTGCTAAATTTGTATGTCCCAACCATCTTTTGCATTTTGTGGTACATTTATTGTTGAGAGTGGCCAAATTATGCTTTTTCTTTTCTTTTTAGCTACATCAACCTCTAGGGCATCATTCCATGCCTGACCCAAGGTGTGGACAAGGGGAGGGGGAGGCTAAACCCTTGTGGACTTGGTGGACAAATGTGGACCCAGATGGAAAAATGATGAATGGGGTTGTAATGAGCGGAAGGAGGGTGATGTATATGTTATTTGGAAGCGAGACCATGCAACCAAAATCAAGGTTTCCCATGTAGTGCCATCCCTAAAGCTTAGTAGCCATAAAGGAGATCCCACGGGATTAGGGTACAAGGTTAACCATCAAATTGGGTAGAGGAGACAAGAGCACAAACCTAGTCCACTTTTTCTGTTGAATCCCCCCACTAATCCATGCCCAAAAGTGTCCATGACAACTAAACAAAAATACCCAACTACATAATGAAAATTCATACCTTCGGGGTTGGAAGGCCCACCTTCAAACATATGATCATAATAGATGAGCAAGGGACCACACGACTGGCTCAGGTGGCAGAGAAATTGTCACATCGAGCTATTTGGTGGCTGCTGGCTGACGACCATCTAGGAGATTTTTTTTTTTTCTCCTATGGATATCACCCACAAAGTGGTGGGTAACAATCTCAACATAGCTAGTGGGAATAGACCCTCAATTGGTAAAGCGAGAAGTTGAGACTATGTAACCAATGATGCTGGGTGTAGCGAGGATGGGAAATGGGTCAATGTATTGGTTGCAGAAAGTGCTTAGAGTGAAAAGCCATTTAAGATCCAAGAGATTATGGAGGGGAAATATGAGTAACATAAATAAATTCTTGGTAAATGTTATCTTTGACTACTCTATGGACCCCCCTTTGAGGAGGATGCAGATAGGCTTGTTCAAAGAATACTTGAAGGGGGATGGGGAGGCACTTAATAGATTGAGTCTAGGGAAGTGTAGGCATGTATTACCCTAGTTCCATAGAAAACCTAGCTGGATTGTTCAAGAAGGGAAGCTGTAAGCCGTCCCTAGCACCCAAGGAGAATGGGTGTTTTTAGCATTTTGAAACCCTAGTTCTTACCCTGAAACCTGAGCTTTGGAACCCATTTTGAAAGTCTGCTAAAAACACCTTAGTTTGTCTATGTATTGTAATTGATGTAGTGAATGAAGGGGGTCTCAAAATGCTGGAAGGAGCATGCTTATTTATGCAGCTGTGGACAATTGGGTTTGATATCTTTCAAGTAACACCCTCCTCAGTTCTTGTGTGGGGGTAAGTTCTTGCTCAACATATAAAGTTTTGTTATCTTTTTAATATTTGAGGCAATTAGGAATGCTTTAGGTTTCTTTCTATTATGCTTCAAAGTAACCACAAAACAATCTTTATTAAACTACACAAAATTTTGTGTAGAGATAGACCTAAAAAGATCATTACTAGCCTTGATCAAGCTTCAGATTCTAGTCTACACTAGGGAGCAACCCTTAGACCATGAGAACATTCGATTCAAGTGCATAAACTATTTTGAACTATTCACCTTCCTTGTTTGTGTTGAAAATTGTAAATGTGAGTGAGACATGCAACATAATCATCATCTAATTTTAATGTCATAGCCTAGTGAGATACTAAATTGATCTATGAGACTCCCTTATTTGCAAGATGTTGGAATTTCTAAGTTTAACCCGTTAGAAATTCTTCCTGTACTATCTGGTTTATTTCTTCCTACTTGTTTAATTACTTAACAAGATATTTACCATGTAAACACTAAAAATAAACACAAGTACAGTATCAACATCTTCAGATCATCAACTGAAAGAAAACAAGCATGCAAGTGACACTGTTATTTTTGGACCAATGTCCTTGGAAAAACCCAATGCGGAAAAACCGGTGTAGCTATTCAGAGGGTTTTATTATTATGCAGTTTTCGGAATACAACTTGGGTGCCAGAAATGGCTCACCCAACAGAGAATGCCCTCGGCAATAGTACCTCTCCCCGGAGACAGATATTCTGGCTGATTAATCACCAGATGAATGATCCCACAACAACAATTGCAGTTTCCATTGCTCTGCGTCACTCTAATAGGGTCTGTGTCACCCTTCCTGGCTCACCAACACCCAGTCTGCCCCACGAAACTCCTCCCAGCGCTGTGGCTTGGCCCTGCGTCAGCTCTGCTAGCCTCTGCGCAGCTACTGAAGCCTCTGCGTCAGCCATTAGACCCTTTGCATCACCCACGCTCGCCTCTCATTGCTCTGCGCAACTCCCAGTTGCCTCTACGTAGCACCCAACTACCTTTACGTCAACCTCTTCGGGCTTTGCGTTGTCTTTCTGGTACTAACTCTGCCTCTCTGCTATGTATTCACTGCCCCTCGCTGTTGATCACTGATTCGATTTCTCTTAGCAAACCCCACTCTAGAAAATCGAATGACTAATCACTCTGGTGTATCCTCCAATCGACCCTTAAGCCTCCTCTTATACTTTTCTCGTTGGTCCATCAACGACTGAGATTAAATCTCTAATCAATAGCTAAGATTAGATTTGGCTTGATCCATGACTTTTGGAACCTTCTAACCCAGTTTTATATTAATACCCATTACTATTTTATTTTTCCTAGGTTTAGACTTAGGAACTGCGATAAAAATATTAATTATTTTAATATCTCCCAAATCGGTTAGAATATGCCCAAACCATTTTTGGGTCTTGGAGATCTCATGTGCTTTAGCCTCTCCACCAATTTTCATGGTTAGAGCACATTCAATGTTACCTCAAATCAACACTCCCTCTTAGCGAGGATTGTGCTCTAGTAATATTCCATACTGAGCATCACCCTGATTATCCGGCACTGGTCCCTGTGTTGATGCTAGGCCTCCTCGCCCAACATCCTCTGCACTGCTGCATCCTGTACTACTGCCCATGGCCCTGCCACTGCCACTGCTGCATTCGTACGACAACTCCCTCTGCATCCGTGCTGCTGCTGGTCCATCCTCCTAGCACTGCATCTGCACTGCGTCCCTCTCATCATGCTGCATTGTGCCACTGCATACTGCTACTACACTGCAACTCAGTTACTGAGAAGTAAGTAACAGATCCACCCAACATCTGACATCCCTGTCAGGCTAGAAACACTCCCAATGCTGAAGGTCCCTCTGCCGCTAACAAGTGCTCCCCCTACTGACCTCTGCGTTGCTGGAACAACTCCTTGCATCTCGCACCGTTGCACACCTCTCTATGCCATCCTGCACTGGTGCAACACTCCCATGCCTCTCGCTGTCCCGGGACTCCTGCACTGTAGCACTCTCTGCCGCTTCATCCGCATTCGTATCTACCGACATCTGCAGTCCTGCTACTCCTCTTCGGGGCTCTCGTGGCAAGGTATAATCCAAGAGGTTGGGTACCTCAAGGATCCTGCCCTTCATCACCTGTAGTCCGTCTGACTATAGCTTGATGTCTCCCCGCTTCTTCTCAAGTGGCACATGAGCACTCATGGCACAATCGTCATCCTCCTCGACTTCTTTCTCCGCCCTCGTTGGCGCTGCCTTGGTCTTAGAAGCCTCTCCCTTACTCTTTTTCCTAGGACACTGGTTCACAAAATGACCCAGTTCCCCACAATGGAAGCACTTGACCTAGGAGAGGTCCTTCTTTTTCTCTTCTCCTGCTTTCCCCTAGATGCTAGAGCCGCATCCTTTTCTTCCTCCTTGATTTTGACCCCTTTGCCGCTACTCGCTACCTTAGTCACCCGTTTGATCTCTTCTTGACGAAGAGCCACCCACAATTCCTCCCAATATGGAAGGCTCAACTTGCCTAGTATGCTTTGGACAAATACCTCCCAATCCTCTGAGACTGTGTTCAATGCGGTCCTCACTATCAATTCCTAATCCGGCGTGGCACCTATGGAAGTTAGCTGGTCACAGATCTCCTTCAATTGACCGAGGAAGACATCTATCTGCTCTCCCTTCTGCATCTGGTATGACAGCAACTGATTTTCAAGTAACATTTTCCTTTGCACAGGAGTATGTTGGTACAATTTCTTCAGGGCCTCCCACATCTCATTTGCTGTATCCTTTTCGGCAATATGCGACACCACATGATCCTTGACCCCATCAAGGATGATGCACTTCGCCCTGGCCATTGCCTCCTCGTACTTCTCATTTTTAGTTGGGTCAACTGGGATCACTATTTTTTTCAAGGCGAAGTCCTTGATGTGATATTTGTCTAGAATGGACAAGATCCTGGCCTTCCAGACCACGAAGTTGGATGCTCTGTCCAACCTATCCTGATCTCTTAGTCCATTCACGACCATCTTGCTGCTCTTCTTTCGACTCCTCTAAGTCTCTCTACTTCCCTCCTGGAAGTCCTTTGTTCGACTCCTGCTGAGTCTCTCAACTTCCTGTCTGGAAGTTCTCGGTTCGACTCCCTCTGAGTCTCTATTTCCCTTTTGGAAATCCCTCCTCCTTGGTCTTGCCCTGTTAGGTACTGTTCTAACCACAGTACTTGCAACCTCCTATACCCTAGTTACTGAAGTATTGAGCCACTTGGCTCTGCACAATCTTGACATCGACAAATCAACTCCCCTAGCCAACTGCGTCAGCCCTCCTGGCCTCTGTGTGGCTATGCATGAGCTTGATTTTGCCTCCTTTAGCCTCTGCGCTGCCTTTCTCTAGCCCAGAATGATGATGCAGTCTCTCTGCGTCACTCCTTCCTCTATCGTCTTCTACACAGATCAACTCTGTCATTCGAGACAGCTGAATCTGCTGCTACTGCTCTGCTAGCTGATGCCTTCAATTATCCTGTGATCTGCAACCACGCTCTGATACCATGTTGGAATTTCTAAGTTTAATCCGTTATAAATTTTTCCTATACTATCTGGTTTATTTCTTCCTACTTGTTTAATTACTTAACAAGCTATTTACCATGTAAATACTGAAAATAAACACAAGTACAGTATCAACATCTTCAAATCATCAACTGAAAGAAAACAAGCACGCAAGTGACACCGTTATTTTTGGATTGATGTCCTCGGAAAAACCCAATGCGGGAAAACCAGTGCAGCTATTTAGAGGGTTTTATTATTATGCAGTTTTCAGAATACAACTAGGGTGCCAGAAATGGCTCACCCAACAGAGAATGCCCTCTGCAGTAGTACCTCTCCTCGATGACAGATATTCCGACTGATTAATCATCGGATGAACGATCCCACAACAATAATTGCAGCTTCCACTGCTCTGCGTCACTCTAATAGGGACTATGTCACCCTTCCCGGTTCACGAGCACCCAGTCTGCCCCACGAAACTCCTCCCAGCGCTGCTGCTTGGCCCTGCGTCAGCTCTGCTAGCCTCTGCGCAGCTACTAAAGCCTGCGCATTAGCACTTAGACCCTCTGTGTCACTCACGCTGGCCTCTCCTAGCTCTGCGCAACTCGTAGCTGCCTCTGCGTAGCACCCAACTACCTTTGCGTCAACCTCTCCGAGCTCTGCGCTGTCTTTCTGGTACTAACTCTGCCTCTTTGCTATGTATTCACTGCCTCTCGTTGCTGATCACTGATTCAATTTCTCTTAGCAAACCCTGCTCTAGAAAATCGAATGACTGATCACTTTGGTGTATTGTCCAACTAACCCTCAAGCCTCCTCTTATACTTTTCTCGTTGGTCCATCAACGACCGAGATTAAATCTCTAATCAATGGCTAAGATTGGATTTGGCTTGATCCATGACTTTTGGAACCTTCTAACCATATTAATACCCATTAATATTTTATTTTTCCTAAATTTAGACTTAGGAACAACATTAAAAATATTAATTATTTTAATATCTCCCAAACTGGTTAGAATCTGCCCAAACCATTTATGGGTCTTGGAGATCTCATGTGCTTTAGCCTTTCCACCAATTTTCATGGCTAGAGCACATTTGATGCTACCTCAAATCAACATAGGGCAAGTGACCACCTCAATGTAGCAATTTCACGTCTTAGTCTATGGAGGTATACATACCCTATGTTACTTTGGATTTGATATTGTGAATTTGTGATGTCTAATGAGGAAACACATGTTCTTAACCATTAGATCCACTCAAGCTATTCAAGGCCACTAGAGAAGTGGGATACTAAATTTTCTTATTTATCCTTAGATTGTTGGAGGGTTTAAATGGAAAAAGTCTCCAATAGGACCTATTACCACTCAAACTAGCATGGGACCTAAAGGGGATCCCTAAAGGGCAAATGCTAGACCAAGGGCAACAAATGGAGACTTAGCCCACTGTCGCCTCAGTTAAGGCTTCCTTCTATTTACAGACTTTCACCGATGGGAGGACACTCGATATAATATGGAGTCACCGATGAAGGAAAAGTCAATGAGATGATGGGGGTGACCCTAATAATCCCTTTCCTGGAAGAGTTAGAAAGATAAGGCTTGCTTGCTTTCTAAGCAAGGTACAATGTCTTCTAGGAAAAGGAAGGGAGGATAAGGGTTAGGTTTATGAGATATGACTTATGAGAGAACTTCCCAATCCCTAAAATCCTTAGTGTAATTGGTATCCCCGATAGTTCTTGAAGAATTGTTTTTTCAAAGGAGTGGGACCACACGGGCCCAAGTGAACTTGGCCTAGGATAGGAGGAATGAGTATGGCTACCAATGATGTTCTTACCCTAGACAAGGTGGGAAAGGATCAAAGAAAGAATTTTCATTTGAAAGTGTTGATTTGATCCTATGAGGTGCTAGCCTTGGGGATGCTAAGGCAAAGTTGGATCCCGGAGCTAGGGCTTGGCTTTTCTCCCAACTCCATCATCAGAATGGCTTCAAAATTGGACGAGACCTTGAGGAAAGACAAACGCAGGAGACCCTAGGAGATCAAACTTTTTGGAGTGTTAGCTTGTCAGGAAATTGATGAGCTAGGTACCCCAACATGGCTAGACCTGAATGAAGGTGAAAGGATGTGATTTTTGGTGACCACGTTTTGGTAGATCAGTGCCTTAGTCTTGGGGGAATGGAGTCTATGATGAAATAATGAATAAGATTCTTGATTCTTAGTCAAGGAGGCCTTAAGACCTCTTCGCTAGCCTTCTAGGTCAATGAGAAGCAATCTTGCAGCTTTTATACTTCGATGTGCAAAGGAGATGGCTTATCAATGTCAAATTCTTTGATAGCATTACCCCTAGGATATTTCTTTCATATTACATGGCACATACATTGAGAGATGCTATAATAGAGACAAAATTCCACAATTTTAAGTAGTAAATGCATGCAACAATTAGCCCTAGAAATAGTGAAAATCCCAGTCCAATATATATGATAAAGTAAAACAAGAATAACATTAAAAGCATGTACTTACATGTAGCAGAGTATATCCAACCATCCATAATTGACAAAAGAGAAGCTCCAAGATAAGATACACCAATATCCACATCTCAAAATTCATCCATAAAGCTTTAATTCATCTTCTAGAAAAAGTGCGAAATTTTCAAGAGAGAGAAGAGATACAATCCAAAGTGATGATGAGAAAATGAACTCATCTCACTTGTATTTAGACACAAATTAGGAGTTCGAATTAGCCTCCTTAGCCTACATAAGCCTCAAAAATAAAATAATGTTCTAACAATGCATCATGTCTAATATATCACCCCAATTGGGGCAGGGAATTGAACTAGTTCTAATAATTCAACTTTTGGTGACAAACCCACCAAACTAGCTCATAAATGAAAGAGTAAGCCTCTCAAGAGGTCAAATAATAGTCAATGCATGTCGTAGGGCCCTCTAAGAGGCCTAATGAGGTCCATGGGTGCCATGATGAAGAATAGGACCCTCAAAAGTAGTGGACAAGGGGTTGGCTGCATGTAATAACTTGTGGTGCTCCAAATGACATGTGGAGGCACACAAGTGTCCTCACGGGTCTCCAAACAAATCGAAGATGCCTATAGATCACCTTCAAGGGATAGGATGATGGTGTAGGTGGTGCCACATCATTGTGCAAGTCTTGGATCACCTGCCAAGTGTATGGTGCAAATATGGGGCTAGCTAGGCATGATGGATCAGGTGTATCTTCTGCGTCCAATAAGTTAGGCATGATGGATCAGGTGTATCTTCTGCGTCCAATAAGTGAACCACGAGCAATCTATGAATGGCTGTGGGGATCCATGGAGTGCTATCTGCTGTTGTGGAGGCCCATGGCTCTCAATGCACACCTTGCATGTGCCAGTGTAGCCCTCTTGAGGATTAGGATCCCGCATAGGGAGACCAAACCCAAGATGAAGACCATTTGCAATTCTGCATAAGGTCCAATGCATCCCCTAGCCTTCCAGTACAATAAGTCATTAGAGAAATCGAGTAAACGAGCTTACCAATCATGGACCATAGGTGGGGAATTCATAATGGCCCGCCCTTCCATAATGGGCTTCGAGATGTGCCAATTTCTCCTAAACTTCAAATGGGGTTAACCAATAATCCTATTAGGTGGTTTCTACTTCTAAAGGGGATAATGTAGTAAAGGTACATCCTTCAAAAGGTGGTTGCATGTGACAAATAGGTGAATGAAATAGGGGATGAGAAGGGGCAGCCCTCGGTGACATGCTGGGGTACAAGGGTAGCTAATAAGATGGAAGCACACACTTGGGTTTATAATGTGTAGGAGGGAGCAATCATGGTACATGAGGTGCCTCGGCCTTGATTTTTCCACCCTTCTTTGTATGCCTTTTGCCTTTTTATGATTTTATTTGATTAACTGCTCTGGGCTCAAGGGGTAAGAGCATGATGTATAAGATATAAAAGTGAATATCCCCTTTTTAAGGTGGGGCGGTTCATTGCCCATCAGGGGTTGGGACAATCATGGGTTCCTATATGATGAAGGAGGCTCATAGAACCTATAGGAACCAGGGTGATGGCCATGATGATGGGGCAGAGCTCATGTATTGGCTTTTGCCCACATGCTATATGTGTTTGTCCCGACCATCTTTTGCATTTTGTGGTACATTTTTCATTTGAATGTGGCCATACATGCTTTTATCTTTCTTTTTAGTTGCATCAACTTCTGGGCTTCATTCCAAGCCATGACCGAAGGTGTTTGCAAGGGGAGGGACAAGCTAACCCTATGTGGACCCAGGTGGGGGAAATGGTGAATGGGGTAATAATGAATGGAAAGAGGTTTACATAAGTAGATAAGGGAGTGGAACCATGCAACCAAAATCGGTGTTTCCCATGAAATACCATCCCTAGAGCCAAATGGTCAGTAAAAGAGATTCCACAGGACTAGAATCCAAGGTTAATACCTAAAAGGGATCTAGGGGACATGAGCATAGACCTAGCCCGTTCTTTCTGCCGAATCCCCCCATTAATCCATGCCCAGATGTATCCATGATAACCAAACTACATTACTCAATTTCCAAATGACAAGGCATACCTTTAGGTTTAGGAGGCCCACTTTCAAACATACGATCATGGCAGATGGACGAAGCACCACATGGCTGTCTCAAGTGGCAGAGAAATTACACAATGAGCTAGATGGTGGCTGCAAGGGGCTGCCGGCTGAGGACCATCTTGGAGAAATTTTTTTCCTAGGGTTATTACCCATAAAATGGTGGGTAACATGACCTTAGGATCTTCTATAGAATATAAGACAAGCCAAAGAACTTGAGCGATTGATCTCAACTTGTTTTAAGCTTTGGAAGACTCTGAGTTTGAAGAGAGTTCAAAATATCTTGCCGGTGGTGGGAAATACTTGTGTTTCAAAGCATGTGGAGTTAGAGAACCCAACAATTGCTACCCCAACATAGCAATTTTCTACAAAGGAGCAAGCTTTGGAATTGGCTTTTTCCACCGGTTTTGTAAGAGAGTGATCATAAGAGAAATAGTAATGGAAAAGAGGATTCACGAAGGTTGGGTTATGAGAACCAGTGTTGCAAACATTTCGATTTTATCACGATAAAATCCTGAAATCACGATTTTTTGGCTTAGCTGATGTTTACCAATTTTCACCAATATTTTGGTGGTATCTTAATTTTGCTGATGTTTGCTGATTTTTCCTGATATTTTCTTGATTTTTACTATATTTTGGTTTTCTGGACCCTTGTTGATTTTATCGCGATGCCGATGTTTGCAACCTTGATGAGAATTGCTTTGGTTATAAAACCATCAAATATAGAGCATCTGACCCCCTTGTTAATTCTCAAAACTGTTTGGTTCCAAATATTGGCTTTGAAAGAGTTAAATCTGTAAGAGTTAAAAGGTAACTAGAGTGCCAATGTCACCTTGTACAATCCCTTTTTACCTTAGCCTAGTACTTGCTAACCTAAAGGAGGAATTCCGATGCAATCTGGAAACAAATTAACCAGCAGACCAAAAGCACTTCTAAGCTGTGAAATGTACATGCTGTTATATCTTAATCTAAATTCTCCAATACATCAATCTGCACTGAAAGCTAAAATGCAGATTTACACCTGCATTTTGATGCCAAGGTCTCTGCAATAGAAGAATTAAGAAATTTGGAGAATCTGAAAATGGATGAGCTTCACAGAATTCTCACTGCATATGAAATGAGAACGGAAAACTCATCACATAAGGAAGCAACATTTACAGCATCTAAGAGTCAAGATTCTAGTGACTGTTTCAGTGATGAATCTGATACAAAAAATGGCTCAGCTAGTTAGAAAACTAAAGAGAAAATCCAAATTCAAAGGTAAGTTACCTTTCATCTGTTTTAACTGTGGTAAGATATGATATTTTTGCTGCTAAGTGTCCTTACAGGGAAGAGAGTGATGATGAAGAAGAACACAGAAAAAGGATCTTCGAAGGAAGATCTTTGAAAAAGAAAAATCTCTATTCCAAAGAGGATAATGATTTTTCTGAAGAAGAAGAATATGATTCCGATGATAATAGAAGAGAGATCCTATTTTTAGCTACAAATGAGGTATCCAACATAGACAAATCAGAGGAGCAAAAGGAAAAAGGAGAAAAAATCAATAGAACACAAGCAGTGAGAGATATGCCCAAAATCTTGAAACCAACAAACGCCATTTGCGAATCTTGCCAAGATGGGAAACAAACAAGAGTGAGCTTCAAGTCAAAGGAGTGCTCAACATGAAGACCACTAGAGCTTGTGTTAAATTTGGCAACTAGGGCCATATTCGACTTTGGTCTGCTCCTTTGAGGAAGACTATTGTGGCATTGAATTCCTCATTTCGAGAGGTCCAAAATCAACCTTAAGATCATCAAATTTGGATATGGGAAAATATTTCTTAAAAGAAATTCTACAAGACATGACCTTATCAAGGCGGGAAAATCGAAAATTTGAAATTCAAATTTTGCCTCCATAAGGACAAATTGTTATATATATAGGCATCCCTCATCCTCATTAGAGATCCATCCAAAAAGTAGTGCGTTCATCTCTTGGGCAACCACAGCTTAGAGAAGCAAGGAGGACGTGTTGTTTGGATTTGTCCTTTGGCACATTGGTCTCCCAAAAGTCCAAGTTAGAAGCAGACAGTCTGCCGAAGGCTTGAGGTGAATTCTGGGTGATGTTTTGGTATGGTTTCTGGGTTAAAGTCTCTCCAAGTGCAGACCACATTCTCTGTATAAAACCATAGATCAGGACGCTGGTTTAAAGGTATGTTTTGGGGTCTCCTTGTGCATAATTTGTTATGTTGCACGGGTTCCCGAACCCGGGGGTGGGGTTCTCGAACTGGTCCTGGGATCTTGTCCCCAAGTACCGGATTTAGTTTTGGGCGCTTCTGAGAAGAACCCATAAGAACCAGGTTCCTCTATGAAGAACTGGGTTCTTCATTAAAAAAAATTTAGCTTCTTTTGTTTTGACGGGTACAGAGAACCCTGATGATGGGTACTTGGAACCCCAAAATCGGGTTCTTTTGGGTTCTCTAGGGTTCATTTTAGTTTTTATTTTTTATTTTTTAATTAATTTAATGGGCTTCCCCTAATATTCTAGGTAGCTAGTTCTTCATCTTGCGAGGGGAATTGGAGTACTTATGCCTTTATCCATTTAGTAAAGAGAAATATGTTGGGCTCAAAGAAGGCAGAAAACTTAGTGTACGTTCATAGCACACTTCGTCTCATATCTCGAAAAGACCCTGGATACAAGGAGGGTCCTTTCAAGAGATGGGACCAATACACAAATGATGCTATGTGTGTGGACGAGAAGATACAACCAGATGGCTTTATTGAGCTACCCCCCGTTGCTATGGATGAGCAAGAGCCTCAAAATGAGAGTGATCCCTACCTGGAGAGCATGCTAATTGAAGACCTGAGTGATGCTCATGACATGGCTTGAGGAAGCCATTGTTCACTATTAGATATTTTTATTTTAGTATTTTAAAATTTCCCAGTTCTTGTTTGGAGATACCTTAAGACAAATTTTGAATGTAGTATGACAATGGACATATATCATGATTCTTATTAATATGTAAACTCCAATTTGCTTTTGATATTAGACTAGAAATTTTGAAATTTCATTGTGAATGTTGAATGTTCAATGATGTGCATGTTTAAATATTTAAAGTTCAAATCATAAATATTTTAGTTTTCTTGTTTAAAGTTGAAAAATATACAAATTCATATATATTATAATTTATAAAATATAATATTTATATATTATATATAATATATATATAAACAAGTCACCGGATTCGTCATAAACCCCCTGCGAATCCCGAATCCGGCGAATCCGACACGATTCGGTCCGGATTCGTGTCCAAATCACAGGACACGTCGTGTCCGTTTTGGACACGTCATGTCCGTTTTGGACACGTCGTGTCCGAGGGCGTGTCGCAATTTTCAAGGGCGTGTCGCGATTTTAGGACACGTGTCCGGTTTCCAGGACTCGCTAAGCTCAGTGCGGGAAGAAAAGGGCGTGTTTGCTCATTAATATTTTCATTTGGCAAGTGATTTGTGCTGTTGCAGTAAGGAGTAGAGCATTTTGGCAGCTTCATGATGAAGTCTAGGCCCTAGTATTGATATGATATTCATGGTAATGTTAAATTCTTAAAGTAAAAGTGACATTCTCCTTATTCTTCATTTTCATCCTTTTACTTAAATCTTTAACATTACCATGAAATGACTCAGGATGTTTGAGAGTGGTTCCGGCCTCATTGGATTTCATATGGAGAAAGTAGAATTTTAGATTTCATTCAAAATCCAGCAGACTTATCAGCTTTTCGGGATTTTAGGATTGGGGGATTGCAATGTTTCCATTGAATTTTGTCATGTATTAGGGTATGGAACTCGTATTTAATCAAGAGCACCAAACCAAGAGCTTCTGAATATGTTGCTCCCGCTCCCGTTTTTGCTCCTGCTCCCCGCTTTCGCTCCCGCTCCCAAGTAACATTGTTCCTAATGATATGGGTCTGGACACCACTGTTGAGTTGGCATTGGCCAACATGGATCTCAATGATCCAGTGCTAGAGCCTGTTAGATTTGATGACTTAGAGGGGTCAACCTCCATACCAACAGATGTAGAGGCGACTATGGATGCAGGGGAGGAGGAGGATGTAGAGGACAGCAGTGGGGACCATGATGATGGGGACAGTGATGCTGATTCTGATGCTGATTGATGCCTTGAGGCTTGTATACCTGTAGTTTTATATTTTCTATTTCTATTTGCCATTGGCATTGCACCAACACTACCTATATAACACATTTTGATTTGATGACTTAATGAGAAAACTACAATTGTTAGTGTGTTTATCTTACTATCTTGTAGTTGTAAGTTGTCTTTCAGTTATGAATTATGAATCATGATTTAAATTTTTAATAGATTTATCATTTATGTGACCAGTATCACTGACATTTATTTGAATTTTGTATGTACTATGCATGCTAATAGCTATAGATGAAGATCTATGTTTGAAATCAATAAATTTGTATC
>APFE031152733.1:138197-154534 GCA_000404065.3 Pinus taeda
TATTTTTAATAAAATAATATATAACGTGTCCTAACGTGTCTTGTTCCAGGGGGTCAGCGTGTCCGAATCCGACACCATGAATCTCGAATCCTACGTGTCCCGAATCCCCATGTCAGGTGACTTAGTATATAAATTATAATATACCCCGACGAACCCACGCACCCTGTTTCGAAAAATGACGTACCCGTCCTCGAACCCACGTTTCTTGGCAACATAGATAATTTGTATTTTGGTTTGGGCCGTAGGAAAGGCTACCTCAGTAGCCAGTATGGAGGCACATATGGAAGGGATGCATGACCTTATCTGAGCTCTTTATCTCAGCCGCTATCAAGAAGAGTGGTCCGCAATCTAAACAGAAAGTTTAACACTAGATCATGAGCAGATTCTTGTTGATGAGTACAAGACTGTTGTAGGGTGCCTTGAAGATTGCTGTAGAGTCCCATGAGCAGAGGCAGATTCTTAATACTAGATCATTGTTGTATATTTTGGAAAGGACACCAAAGGGTGCAGCTCACTGGAAGAAGGTTGCTTAGTCACCGGTAAGAACCCTAACCAGTCAGTAATCAGAACTATTTTGAACAGTGAGTTAGCAAGTCTATTTATCGTTGTACTCTCTTTTTGTTGAACATTTGATATTGATAATAAGAAAAATTTGTTGATTTGGGGTAGCATCGGATGTGCTCTAGCTATGAAAATTGGTGGAGAGGCTAAAGCACATGAGATCTCGAAGACCCAAAAATGGTTTGGGCAGATTCTACCCAGTTAAGGAGATATTAAAATAATTAATATTTTTAATGGAGTTCTTAAGTCTAAACTTAGGAAAAATAAAATATTAATGGGTATTAAATAATAAAACTGGGTTTAGAAGGTTCTAAAGGACATGAATCAAGCCAAATCTAATCTTAGCGGTTGATTAGAGATTTAATCTCGGCTGTTGAAGACTCAATAGAAAAAGTATAAGAGGAGGCTTGAGGTTCAGTTGGAGAACACACCAGAGTGATTAGTCATTCGATTTTCAGAGTGGGGTTTGCTAAGAGAAATCGAATCAGTGATCAGAGTTGCAGCGAGGGGTAGTGAGTACGAGGCAGAGAGGTAGAGATAGTGCCGGAAGACCAGCGCAGAGGCAGAGAGGCAAACACAGAGCCAGAGGGAGCCATGCAGAGACCAACAATGACTACGCAGAGGCCAGAAGGGCTTGTGTCATCCACATAGAGGCTGCAGGAGTGACACAGAGAGCCAGAGAGGAGAGCCTCAGAGGGTTGACGTAGAGGGTTTTACGCTGACATAAAGGCAAGAGGGTTGATGCAGTGCTTCAGATTGTGTTGGAGAGGGTTTTGTGGGGCAAACTTTCAGAATATCTGCTTCCGAAGTGAGGTATTATTGCCAGATTTTTATCTCCGTCGGGTGAGCCAGTTTGGCACCTAGTGTACTTAGAAAAGCTGCTTAATATTAAGAACCCTAAGAACTGCTGCACCGTTTTTCCCAAGTTGGGTTTTTTCGGGGATGATTGTCCAAAAATAACGGTGTCCCTTGTGTGTTTGTCTATTTCTTTCAGCGGTTGATCTGTAGATGGTTGAGACTGTATTGTGTTTATTTCAGTGTTTATATGGTTAAATAACTTGTTAGTAATTAAACAAGTAGGCTAAATAAACCAGAGAATACGGATAAAATTTCTAGCGGGTAATACTTAGAAATTTCAACATGGTATCAGAGCGTTGTAGATCACATGAGAGCTGAAGGCACCAACTGAATCATAGAATCTGCAGTAGAAACAGCTGTCCCGAGCGACAGAAGTTGTTCTTAGGCAGAAAGTAGGAAAGAAGGGTTGACGCAGAGGGCTTGCGTCATCAGTTTGAGCCAAAGAGAGGGAAGTGCAGAGTAAGAAGAAGGCATAAGAGGCTCACGAAGAGCCACGCTGAGACCAAGATGGTTGACGTAGTTGGCCAAGGGAGCAAATCAGCGTTCCCGAGATTGCGCAGATCCTAGAGGCTCATTCCTTCAGTTGTTGGGGCATAGGAAGCTGTGGGTAGATTGCGGGGAGTGAAGTTGGTGGGGTGTTGTTGTTGTTGAGACACAACAATACATAACGGGGCAAAACTAAGGTAGAAGGGGTCGCTACCTAGGCAGATTTCTAGCCAAGGAATCCAGATTAGTGTTGTAGGAGCATAAGAGATCGGAGAGGTGTGACTCGACGGTTGGCAGGCGGATTCCAGGAGGGAAATCGAGACTCAGAGGGAGTCTAGTAGAGAACTTCCAAGAGGGAAGTAGAGACCCAGAGGAGTCGAAAAGAAGAGCAGAGAGATGGCCATGAATGGACTGAGGGATTAGGACAGGTTGGACGGGGCGTCCAACTTTGTCATTTGGAAGGCCAAGATCTTGTCCGTTCTAGATAGCCATCGCATCAAGGCCTTCGCCTTGAGAACCGTGGCTATTCTAGTTTATCCAGCTGACAATGAAAGGTATGAGGATGTGATGGCCAAAGCGAAATGCATATTCCTTGATGGGGTCAAGGATCATGTGGTCCAACATATTGTCAAGAAGATGACAAAGGAAATGTGGGATACCTTGAAGACATTGTATTAAGGCACTTCCGTGCAGAGGAAGATGCTACTGGACAATCAACTGCGGTTGTACCAAATGCAGAAGGGGGAGCAGATAGATCACTTCCTCGATAGGTTATAGGAGACCCGGGACCAACTGACTTCCATAGGGGCCACGTTGGATCAAGTATTAATGGTGAGGACCGCCCTGAATGCAGTGTTCGAGGAGTGGGAGATGTTCGTCCAAAGCATTTTGGGCAGAGTGAATCTTCCAGGATGGGAAGAATTATGGGCAGCTCTTCGCCAAGAATAGATCAGACGGCTGCCCAAGACAGGGAGTAGCAGCAAAGGAGCCCGAGTCAAGAAAGAGGAGGAAGAGGATTCAACTCTGGCATCTGCGGGGAAGCAGGAGAAGAGGAAGAAAAAGGACCTCTCTAAGATAAAGTGCTCCAACTACGGGGAACTAGGGCATTATGCGAGCCAGTGTCCGAGGAAGAAGAATAAGGGAGAGGCGTCTAACTCCAAGGCAGCGCCAACGAAGGCGGAAAAGGAGGTAGAGGATGATGATGATTGTGCCATGAGTGCTCATGTACCTCTAGAGAAGAGGTGGGGAGACATCGAGCTGTAGTCAGGAAGAGTACAGGCAATGAGGGGTAGGATCCTTGAGGCACCCAAACTTTTGGATCATACCTAGCTATGGGAACCCTGAAGTGAGAGTAGCAGGATGGCAGATGTCGATAGAAACAGATGCGGATGAAGCGACAGAGAGTGCTAGAGTCTTGTAGTCCCAGGCAGTGCAGAGAGGGTTGCAGCAGTGCGAGAGGCATAAATGAGGTTGCAGTAGTGCAGGATGGCATAGAGAGGTTTACAGCGGTGCGAGAGGCACAAAGTTGTTGCAGCAGCATAAAGGTAGTAGAGGGAGCACAATATACCAGCAAAGAGAGCTTCAACATCGGGAGGGTTTCTACCCTGACAAGGATGTCAGTAGTTGGGTGGATCAGTTACTTACTTCTTAGTAATTGAGTTATAGTGCAGTAGCAGTAGCACGATGCATCATGATGAGAGAGAACTATAGTACAGATGCAGTGTTAGGAGAAAGGACTAGCAACAACACAGATGTAGAGGGAGCTGTCATACAAATGTAGTAGTGGCAGTGGGAGAGCCATGGGTTGTAGTGCAGAGGATGTTGGGCGAGGAGGCCTAGCATCAGCACAAGTACCGGTGTCGTATAATCAGGGTGATGGTCAATGTGGAGTATTACTAGAGCACAGTCGTCGCTAAGAGGGAGTGTTGATTTGGGGTAGCATCAGATGTGCTCTAGCCATGAAAATTGGTGGAGAGGCTAAAGCACATGAGATCTCTAAAACCCAGAAATGGTTTGGGCAGATTCTACCCAGTTAAGGAGATATTAAAATAATTAATATTTTTAATGGAGATCCTAAGTCTAAACTTAGGAAAAGTAAAATATTAATGGGTAATTGGGTATTAATATAAAACTGGGTTAGAAGGTTCTAAAGGACATGGATCAAACCAAATCTAATCTTAGCCGTTGATTAGAGATGTAATCTCGTCCGTTGAAGACTCAACAGAAAAAGTATAAGAGGAGGCTTGAGGGTCAGTTGGAGAACACACCAGAGTGATCAATCATTTGATTTTCTAGAGCGGGGTTTGCTAAGAGAAATCGAATCAGTGATCAGAGTTGTAGCAAGGGGCAGTAAGTATGCGGCAGAGAGGCAGAGATAGTGCCGGAAGACCAATGCAGAGGCAGACGCAAAGCTAGAGGGAGCCACGCAAAGGCCAATAGTGACTACATAGAAGCCAGAAGGGTCCGCGTCATCTCAACATCGGCAGAAGGATTTCCAGGAGGGAAATGGAGGCTCAGAGGGAGTCGAACTGAGAACTTCCTGGCAAGAGGTAGAGAGAATCAACAGGAGTCGAATAGAGAACTTCCAGACGAGAAGTAGACTCAGCAGGAGTTGAACAGAGAACTTCCAGACGGGAAGTAGACTCAGTAGGAGTTGAATAGAGAACTTCCAGGCGGGAAGTAGAGAGACTCGGAGGAGTCAACAAGAAGAGCAGAGAGATGGCCATGAATGGGCTGAGGGATTAGGATAGGTTGAATGAGGCATCCAACTTTGTCATCTGGAAGGCCAGGATCCTTTTTGTTCTGTGTGCTATGAATGCACACACACCACTTGAGCGGAAGTGGGGAGACATCGAGCTATAGTCAGGCGGACTACAGGTGATGAGGGGCAGGATCCTCGAGGTACCCAGCCTCTTGGATTAGACCATGCTATGGGAGCCCCGAAGAGTAGTAAGACTGGCGGATGTGGGTAGAGACAGATGCGGATGAAGCGGCAGAGAGAGCTACAATGCAGAATTCCCGGGACAGTGCAAGGCTAGCAGGTTGCAACAGTGCTAGAGGCATGAGGGTGTTGCACCAGTGCAGGATGGCACAGAGAGGTGTGCAACGGTGCGAGATGCAGGGACTTGTTGCAGCAGTGCAGAGGTTAGAGAGGGAGCACTTGTCAGAGACAGAGGGAGCTTCAGCATCAGGAGTACTCTAGCCTGACAGAGAGGTCAGAGTTGGGAGATCAGTTACTTCTTAGAAACTAAGTTGCAGTGCAACAGTTAGTAGTGTTAGTGCTATGGGCAACATGATGCAACATGATGAGAGGAGATGCAATGCAGATGCAACAGTGGCAGTGGTAGTGGCAGTGGCAGAGCCATGGGTAGGAACATGGATGCAGAGGGAGCTGTTGTACAAATGCAGCAGTGGCAGAACCATGGGCAGCAATACAGGATACAACAATGCAGAAGATGGTGGGCAGCAAGCCTAGCATTAGCACAGCGACCGATGCTGGATGATCAGAGGAATACTCAGTGAGGAGTATTGCTAGAGCACAATCCTCGCTAAGAGGGAGTGTTGATTTGGGGTAGCATCGGATGTGCTCTAACCACGAAATTTGGTGGAGAGGTTAGGGCACATGAGATCTCCAATACCTAGAAAGGGCT
The DNA here is from genome assembly GCA_000404065.3 of Pinus taeda. Lineage (NCBI taxonomy): Eukaryota > Viridiplantae > Streptophyta > Pinopsida > Pinales > Pinaceae > Pinus > Pinus taeda. The sequence goes on from APFE031152733.1 coordinate 143,753, forward strand.
TGGGCAGATTCTAAACAGTTAGGGAGATATTAAAATAATTAATATTTTTAATGGAGTCCCTAAGTCTAAACTTAGGGAAATTAAAATATTAATGTGGATTAATATAAAACTGTGTTAGAATGGTCCAAAAGACATGGATCAAGCCAGATCTAATCTTAGCCATTGATTAGGGACTTAATCTTGGTCGTTAGTATGTCAACGAGAAAAGTATAAGAGAGGCTTGAGGGCCACTTGGAGAATACACCAGATGATCAATCATTCTATTCTTTAGAGCGGGGTTTGCTAAGAGAGATAGAATCAGTGATTGGAGTTGCAGTTGAGGGGCGGTGAGTATAGAGAGACAAAGAGGCAGAGATAGTGCCGGAAGATCAGCGTAGGAGCCAGAGAGAGTGACACAGTAGCAGCCAGGGCTCACGCAGGGCCACGTAGAGGTAGCCAGGAGCTGCGCAGTGCTTCAGAGAGGCCAATGTAGCTGACGCAGAGGGCCAGAAGGTTGACGCAGTGCCTCCTGAGGCTGACGCAAGGCCATTCAGGGTGATGCAGGGTCAGCGCTAGGCAGAGAGAGGCTGACGCAGTCCAGAAAGGCAAACGCTGGGGTTTCTGGGGCAGATTGCAACTGAGGAACTATTGGAGGGTTTATCATGGGTTTCAGCCGGGACATTTGTCTTAGACTGAGAGGTACTACTACCAAGGGCATTCTTTGTAAGGTAAGCCAGATTTGGCACCCATATTGTACTCTTGAATTGCTTAATAAGAAAACCCTCAGATAGCTGCACCGGTTTTCCCGCATTGGGATTTTCAGGGGACATCAGTCCAAAAAATAACGGTGTCATTTTGTATGCTTGTTTCTGTGTCCTTCAGTTGATGATCTGTAATATGTTGAGTATGCACTAGTGTTTATTTTTAGTATTTACATTGTAAATAACTTGTTAAGTAACGAAACAAGTAGGTAGGAATAAATCAGTAAAGTGCATGGAGGGTTTCTAACTGGTAGACTTAGAAAACCCAACACTGTATCCATATTCTTCTTCTTCAGGGAGTTGGTTCAAATTGGTTATGTTTTGAGATACTAATTGTATGGTGATACTTCCGTTGACTGTGAGATGATAACAGTCATGCGAGTTCCTTGAACCGAAAACTTGATATGAGTTTCTTGGCTAAGCAATGGTGTGAGAAACTCTCTTCTATTTGAACTATAATGCTAGACAATATCAACGATACCAATTAAAGACGACTGCGAAACTGGATAGACCGTCGTCTATCAATTTTGTGTCGTTGCATAAATCAAATAAGTGGTGTCATGATGTCGAGTGCTCCCTCGATGTCGGTTTCGCTTGTAGGCTGACCGAAGTCATCATCTCCTTCGCCCTCCTCTCGACGTAACAAGGGTCACCTCGCAATGACAAAGATGATTGTCAACATTCCTTTATTTTTCTCTCTTTTACGTTTGTGATCCGACATTTTATTTGGATGTTTCTGTGGGGTCATAATGTTGAAATTTAAATTGTGGTAGCCTCGTGCATGGCTCTCGTCACCACGCTTGGAAATCGGGAGTAGTGAGTGACAAATTGATTTTGCTGTTCGACTGTCTCACTATCTCACTCTCGCATTGTTAGTCACAACACTCGCTTCAGTTTCGAGTCTCGCACCATTTGACCATTTGATACCATATACATAGAGACCACCTCTATGTGCCATGCCTAACCATGCGATGTACAGAGACGCCTAGTCGGTATGAGTGATCACTGTATATGCTTTGTGCCAAAACTGTGTGCGATGGCGAGACAAAGAGAATGTGATGCCCATGATGTAACCAGAACCTTGATACATCTATCGAGATTGTAAATATATATGTGATGACATGGCCATATGGATCATACAAACCCTCATGAATTAGTGAACCATTGAATCATCGAATTAGAGTATTACCTAACCCATCGAATTTGAGCCATTGCATCCATTCATTATACAGAGGATAAACAGGCCAGCTAAATTTGACAACGAGTTTAGAAACTAGAGATGTAAACCACAGGACTGTGGTGTGATCTAAGAATATACGAACCATAGAAAAGAATAGGAGCGAGATTCACCGGGATACATCGATCCGTCACAAACATAAAAAAAAGGTCTAAGTCAAATATGCGAGTCACTATGATATCATGTGAACTTATGTGTTTTGAATGAAGGAATATGGATGCTTATATATATAGATATAGATTCCTGTGATACAGTGCCCTCTTGTACGCAAACTGACACGATATGGAAAAATATCTTCATACTATTTTGTAAAGGATTTGTCTCTATTTACAAGGTTGCAGGGAAGTGCTGCTATAGCTATATTTAGAAGAAGATTTGAGAGGGCCAAGAGGACTAGTTCTTGCTGCAGTCATGTTTTCATGTTCTGTTCTGGGCCACAAAAAAAGGGCTATCGTTACAGCAGCTTGAAAGGTCTGGTTTGAGGACTAGTTTAAATCCTCTACCCTGGTCGTAGTCATCTTGAGGAACAATGCAGTTATATTTGCTATGGATTATTGATCAAACTGATAATGGGCAAAGGCCAGACCCATTTCCCAAGACAATGACTTAAAAGGAATCTTCAGGAAACAAAATCAATCTGAAATATTAATAGATCCAAAGAAGTACTTTAAATCGGGCAAGGATGTTGACTCAATTGTTTGTAGAATTTCAGTATAGGGGAATTTAATAATATAAATGATTTATTATATTTTCAAAGAAACAAAGACATAAAGGAGGATACAATTTGTATACTCTTGTCTTCATTTAGGAATTCAATGGAAATGTGTGATTAAGGATGCAAGGCTCACTCCCATTGACCTCATTATTGGTTATGTAACTGCTTGAACTAACCACTTATACTGGTCCAAGATCAGTTTCATTGATCCCAGATTAATGGAGGTCATCCTAGCATAGGGAGTACGGTAGATACATCGATGCGTCCATCGATAGTACTACTATGGTCCATAACCCCATTTCCCTGCTCATTGATCAGATGAGAGGTACTTCCCATGAGTCCCAGACAGTATGGGTAGGATGCCTCGACAAGAGAACTAATCATCCTGTCCATAGGAGAACGAATCATCCTGACCCACAGTCACCATGGGAGAACTAATCATCTCGGCCCATAGGAGAACTAATCATCCTGTTTCACAGTTGCCACAAGAAAACTAATCATCTCGGCCCACAGGAGAACTAATCATCCTGTTCCACAGTTGCCACGGGAGAACTAATCATCCTGGCCCACAAGAGAACTAATCATCTTGTTCCATATTTGCCATGGAGAACTAATCATCCTGGCCCATTGGAGAACTAATCATCATGTTCCACAGTCGCCACAGAGAACTAATCATCTTGGCCCACATGAGAACTAATCATCCTGTCCTACAGTTGCCACGAGGTGTCACAGGGGAAGGTTGAACCTTTCACCCTGTACATAGTGCACCACCAGGGGATGGTGAGTCACCTTGTGGCCGCATGTTGCTCCAAGAAGTACCCCGCGCCCCCCTGGAGCTCCGAGAGCTCAATACATCATACTCGACCCTCATAAGAGGGTCTCTGAACGACACCAAGTCATTCTCGGAAAGTCAATAATTTGACCTTTCCCAGGGGCTTCGTCAGAATGTCGGCGACCTATTCATTTGTACCAATATGTTGGAGCCTTATTGCTCCCCGCTGCACCATATCCCGAATATAGTGGTACCTGATATCGATATGCTTGGAGTAATCAGGAAATATGGGATTCTCTGATAAACGAATCCCGCTCTGGTTGTCACAGAGCATCACGGTGGTTTCCAATGTAAATCCAAACAGCTCACTGAAGAGCTTTCGCAACCAGACTGCCTCACAAGAGGCCATACTAGCGGCAATGTACTTTGCCTCGGCAGTGCTCAAAGCCACCGACTTCTGCTTCCTGCTCATCTAGGATATTGAGGCAGATTCCAAAGAGAAACAATACCCAGAAGTGCTCATGGTGCTGTTAATTTTAGGTATGTTCTATGCTTAGAGCAATTTATTTCAATTTTCATAGTTAGCTCGATATCTTTTCCAGATTAGCAATAACATCAGCATTAAAGTAAACTGCAGATAGAACATAAACATAAATCACAGAAGACAAGCCAAGACAATAGGACACAAGATGTGGCGCTAGCTAGGGACAAACCCCAATGTGGGGAAACCCTTGATCAATTCTTCTTATATGTTCTTCAATAGTTCAACAAAGAGAGAGAGAGATAGTACATTTACAACAAAAGTCAACACTTTGCACTTACCTAGATAAGAGAATAGATCATCTCTAAGAAGATGATACATGAGATCAGTTGAAGACATGCTGTTTCAACTGATTCTCCAAGGTGACTCCTTCACCTATCATTGTGCTACATCTCGTCGTCATGCTTCACCTCACTGCACCATGCTGCACCCATCATCACAATGTTGGACCTTATGACCATGTTGTACACATCATACTGCTGCACCTTATGCTGCATTGTTGTCCTAGTATTTAGCATTGTTGTACCTTGTGCCACTGCAGCACCATGCTGTCACCCATGTGCTTGCTGCACCAAGTACCATACTGCTGTCCCAATTTGCTTGCAGCACTATGCTTGCTGCACCTTGTTGTTGTTGCTGTCCCATGTACCATACTATTGCAGCACCATGAACTTGTTGCACTAAATACTAGATGTCCCATGTATCTCTGCTGCACAATGTCACAATGCCATTGTTTATTGTGTTGTCCCAACAAGGTGCTGTCCCATCATTGTGCTTTCCAATGAGTTTGCAGCACCATGTACCTTTGCTGCCATGTCACAATGTCATTGTTGTCCATGCATCTTTGCAGCACTATGTAGCTTTGCTGTCCATGCATCTTTGCAGCACTTATGTAGCCTTGCTGTCCATGCATCTTTGCAGCACTATCTAGCCTTGCTGTCCATGCATCTTTGCAACACTTATGTAGCCTTGCTGTCCATGCATCTTTGCAGCACTATTTAGCCTTGCTGTCCATGCATATTTGTAGCGCTTATGTAGCCTTTCTGTCCATGCATCTTTGCAGCTCTAATCCGTACCTATAAACAACGTTTAGGGCTGCCTTTAGGACAGCATTTAGGGTTGCCTTAGAACAACGTTTAGGGCTGCCTTTAGGACAGCATTTAGGGCTGCCTTGGAACAATGTTTAGGGCTGCCTTGGAACAATGTTTAGGGCTGCCTTTGGGACAACATTTAGGGCTTCCTTAGAACTGTTAGCCCTGCTATATAACTGTGGTTTTAAAGGGTAGGGATAAGCTCGAGTAGATGGATCATGCTCAGAAGTAAGCCTACAACGGTCACTTGCCTTTTATCCTTTATCCCGTTTACTTCCTCTCACCCCCGCTGCCTCCGCTTTTCCTCTAAAAATCGTCATGAACCCCTGTTCCTTCAAGCCCCAAGCGCAAAGCTTAAACCCCCATAACACTGCATCCACATGACTCCGCGCTTCCGTAACCCCATCATCACCTTTAAATTGCAACTATTGACTCTTCCCGCTGATCCAACGGCCTCCGTCACGTTAAATAAAGTCACCCACACGATCAAATCTTCACCGTTCGATCATCTCCGCTGCGATCGGACGACGTCCGCTCTCCCTGCGCCCACAAAGTACTGGCACGTTAACGCGCAATGGAGGGTGGTTTCCTCCCTCCTCCGCCGCCACGTGTCACGTGCCGAGTGTTATAGCATGCCGCTTTCCTTTTACCGCCTTGCGTCCAAAAGCGGTGCGACCAAAACAGCTTACTGCTTAGCCTCCCGTTGCTGCCCGATAACTCCCGCGCTTCTCCTTCGCCCAATAGCCGTAGGATCTGTCTGCCCGAGATCCAACGGCCCACGCTCACTCCACTCTCATATCTCCCGATACTCTCCGCCAAGCAATCCCCGCTGCCTATCCTCTTGATCCGACGGCTGAGCTTCCTCCTTCAGCGAACTCGTCCATTCGCCATGCAGTCCACATCCTTTGACTGTTCCGTGCACCCGAAGGACGAAGGTGATCGGTCTTTCAGTACCATGTGCAGTTGCTCCTCAACCACCATATTTAACAAATAGCTTGTCCGAGGAAGAAAAGGACAGAGCACGAATAGATAACTGCATTTAATAGTTATGGGGCTTCATTGATACAAGCACCCCAGCTGCCCGAGAGGACAACAGAACATCGGAAAAGATCAGATTCATCCACTGAAGCAAGCAAATGCCCTCAGAGACTTCATCAGGCAACTAAATGTGATCGGTGGTCAATTATGACCTCTCCATACCTAGAATGGCCAAGTGCCTTTGTAATGAAACTTTATATATACCCATAAAGAAGATGTAATCAAGGTTGATGGTTGATGTTTTGATGTAAGGTTCAACTTCTGGAGACTGTAACTATTTTGATACTTGCAGCGTCTTGTCTTCATTTTCAGCTAATACAAGCTTCTTTTGCTGCTAATTGCTCACTTTTCATGCTTCTTCTTTTCCAAGCTGTGCTTGATATGCTGTATTCCTGAACTCTTGATGTTTAGCATTAGAGTAGTTGTCATCCTACCTCTGTGTTAAAGTCTTGTATGTGTCAGTGAATGAGTTCTTTAGGTTTCTGTTCACCTAGTGCCAAAGAGCTGTCATCTTGTCTGTGCATTAGGGAATTAGATTTGTAGACTTCTTTACTAGTTGCAGCCGGCCATCACATGGTCATGTGCATCTGCTGGTGTGGTTAGTGTTCTCCATATTCATCCAATCCTTAAACTGTGAGTAATTGGTGGTTTAAAGCCTTGTAGTCTGGGGGTGTTCACGCATGTTTGGAGTCAAGCAAAATAGAAGTGGTTATCTGGCTTGAACAAGCATCATTCTTTCCATTCATCCATTTGCAACAATAAGTTGAATCTATATGTTCCCGAGCATCTCCGAGCTACAACCTAGGAGAGTTTCTTGGTGTGATAACATTAATTGGCGCCATTGTCGGGGAGAGGAGATTGAAGCTCAGCTTCCCTGGGAGAATGACACAGTTCCAGCTTTGATGATAGACAAAGTCTGGACACATTTCCGGTTGTAATCATCTATCTAGCGACTCTACTGGAGGATCAACCTAGTGGTGACTCCACATTACAGTTCTGGCTCAGTTTGTGAGGCATACTCGGAGAAATCCTCAGAAATCACCAGCTGACCCAGTGCCTGACCTTGAGAATATTGTTAAGCAGAAGAAAACATCACTGGAAGGAGCATCGGGATCGGGTAAGCCAAAAAACTCTTATGTATCTCTGCAAGAGGGGCCTATAGCTAACAATATACAGTTTGAAGATACAGAGCCTAGCATTGTTAGTGAAGAAATACCCTCCGAGATTCATAAAGCTCCTTGTTCATTTAGTTCCCCTTTGGATCTCAGTCCAAAGAAAGCCTCCCATACAGTCCATCATATTCCTTTCTCTCTGTCATCTATTTCATTGCTTCCTACCATCCAATCTGCCAGTATCCTTCCACCTACCCCAGTCATGGCAGGGCAACAAGCACCCACGAAGATGGAAAGAATCATAACTGCTAGGTATGGACCCCTGGTCTTGCCTGTTCCTTTGAATTCCATGTTTGCTAGAGAGTATCAGAAATATATGCCCAAGTTCATTGGTACAGAGGGAGTAACCACTGAAGAACACCTTGAATCTTTTTATAGTTATGCTGATAACCTAGATATCGGTGAGAATGATGTGTGGATGAGAGTGTTTGTCCAGAGCCTTGATGGAGAGGCTAGAAAGTGGTTCAGAGAAGTGGCCCCTAGGTCTATAACAGGCATTGAAGCATTAGATGATGTATTTCTAAAGCATTGGGGAGATAAAAAAGACTTGCTATATTACCATACCGAGTTTGGTAACCTGAAGAGGGGAAATGGGGAATCATTGCCTGATTTTAATAAAAGATTCAATCGTATGTATAGTAAGATACCAGCTGAAGTAAAGCCAACCCCCACCTCTACCAAACTCACTTATGCCAATGCTTTTGACTCTGATTTTTGCCTGCTATTGAGAGAAAGAAGATGTGCCACTCTAGCTGAAATGCAAGATGCAGCCCTAGAGGTGGAATCTAATATTATGGCTGCAAAAAAACTCAAAAGTCATGCTGATAGAAGGAGGCAGAGAGGTGAGGCTTCTTCTTCCTCTGCTTCATCTTCAGAACCTAAATTAGACAAGATGACTAAGATGATAGAGTCATTGGCTGCTGAAATATCTAAGCTAAAGGTTGAGCAGAGCTCTGGAAAGGGAAGGCTTCCAAACACATTTGCTCCAAGAAACCCAAATCCATTCAGAAGAGCAAATGAACAATTGCAAATCATTTAGAGAGGTAAAGAAGTTGATGCAGAACAAAAGGTTAAGGCTCCTTTCCAAAACGTAGTCATGGAGGAGGAGCAGTTTGAAGAAGAGGACGAGATTCATTGCATGGAAGATAAAGGCAGTGCTTCTTTTTTGACATTGGTTGCCTACGAAGAATCATTGCTACAGGACCAAACTAGTCAAAGGTGGGACAAAGAGGCTGTTTTGCAAACTGATGAGCAACAAAGATACAATCTGAGGTCAAAAGCAAACAATGTAAAGGAGAATCTTGCACAAAAAGCTGCTGTCCCAATAGAGCAACAAAACATCAGACAGAAAAGACCAGCAGCTGATCCAGTCATCCTCAAAGCACCAGCTCAAGAGGTAAGAGGTCCTAACAAGTCCCCTTCCCCTTTCAGCTTTGAATCAGAAGTCTAGAAATTAAAAATATTTGTGCCTCTGATAGAACTTGCAAAGAGTGAAGTTTTTAGAAAGCCTATTCTTGATGCTCTTGAGCTGAAAGCCATACAAGCCCCCACCGACTATGTCAATTTGCAAGATGATAAGCTTGCAGTTGTGCTTAGCCCAATGACTGAACCTGTTGATGATAATTCTCCATCATTTAATGTCTCCTTGACCATTCATGACAAAATCCTCCACAATTGCTTGCTAGACACGGGGGCCAGCCACAATTTGATGCCTAAAGCTGTCATGGAAGAGTTAGGCCTTGATATCACTAGACCATATCATGATCTATTTTCCTTTGATTCAAGAAAGGTGAAATGTCTGGGGTTGATCAAAGATTTAGCTATTACCCTAACTCAGCGGCCCATGAAGAGCATGGTGATGGACATTATGGTGGCAGATGTCCCTCCTAAGTTTGGCATGCTGCTGTCCAGAGGATGGATTAAGAGACTAGGTGGGACATTACAAAATGATTTATCTTATGCCACTGGCCCAGTTTTTGGAGGGGAAAGCAGGAGATTGTACAGAGAAACACAACTGGCCTACATCATCAGTGATGAGAAGAATCCCTCTAATCATCCCATTTATGCTGTGGATACTGATTTTGGAGCATGTATTCTCCAAATTGAAGAATCCCAGAAGGCCTCAACGCAGATCAAGAAACCAGTGAATCAGGCGGAGGGAGAGCAAGGAAGTCAGGTTTGGGAGATGTTCTTTGATGGAGCATGTTCCAGGGAGACTGTAGGAGTAGGGGTGGTGCTGATATCTCCAAACAAGAAATCACACATCTATCTTTTAAGTTGGCTTTCCAAGTCACCAACAATATAGCAGAGTATGAGGCTTTGATATTGGGTCTTAACGCAACAAAAGACAAAGGAATCAGAAACATAAAAGTGTTTGGAGATGCTGATCTTTTCATTCAGCAAGTGAACAAAACATTTCAAGCAAAGCACCCAAGGCTGAAAGCATATAGAGATGAGGTATGGAGACTTAAAGATTCTTTTGATTATTTTTGTATCTCATACATCCTTAGAGTTAAAAATCAGCTTGTTGATTCCCTTGCTGTGTCTGCTAGCATGTTTATTCCTCCCATGCCCCCCAGACTAGTGTATGAAGTTCAAATGAAATATAGACCGTCCTTGCCTGATAATGTCCAGCATTGGAAAGTTTTTGAGGATGATGATGAGGTAAATAGATCTCTTCAAGTCATTGATGAATTCTCTGAAATGTAAATTGATCAAGAGAATGACGCCTTGGAAGAAAGTCCCCAATCCCAACTTAGAAACAAAATTGGTAAAGATAGCATTGTCCAACTGCCCAGCAATTAGATACCTAAGGGTCTAGTTCCTTTAGAAAAGCTGTTTGACCAGAATGATGTGCCTTATAAGGCTGCCCAAAAAGAAGACCAATCTGCAGTCTGTAAGCATAATATAGGGAGTCGAGATCATCCAAGATATATAAATCTGTCCACTCATCTATCTGCTGCCCAAAGTTTTGAGTACTGCAATTTAACGAAGCAATTTGCTGATGTTTTTGCCTGGGAATATAGTGACCTGAAAACATATGACAAAAAGGTCATCCAGCATAAAATCCCTTTAGAGAAAGACACCATCCCTTTTAAGAAGAAGCTGAGGCCTATAAACCCCTTGCTCATTCCTCTAATTGAAAAAGAAATCAAAAAGTTACTGACTGCCAAAATCATAGTCCCTCTCAGATATTCAAAATGGGTAGCCAGTTTGGTAGTGGTGAGGAAGAAAAGTGGAGAAATCAGGCTTTGCGTTGATTTCAGAAACTTAAACAAATGCTCTAAGAAAGACAATTGCCCTCTGCCCAAGATGGAGCATTTGTTGCATAAGGTCTCAGGGGCCAAAGTGATGCCTTTCCTGGATGGATTTTCAGGGTATAACCTGGTTGTTGTACATCCAGATGACCAAGAGAAGACTGCATTCACCACTCCTTGGGGCACTTTTATGTATTCCAAGATGCCTTTTGGGCCGAT
>APFE031152733.1:175388-211873 GCA_000404065.3 Pinus taeda
AACCACTCTCAAACATCCTGAGTCATTTCATGGTAATGTTAAAAATTTAAGTAAAAGGATGAAAATGAAAGATAAAGTAGAATGTCACTTTTACTCTAAGAATTTAACAATACCATGAATTGCATAACATTAGTAGGTCAATATGGTCAAATACTAGGCTTCCCTATCACAAATGATTGCTTTTTTGAAAAACATTGCTTTCAAAGGATCCTTGGCAACAATGTACAAAACTGGCTGGTTCAGCAAAAAAAGGTCAGTTCGGTGCAGAAGTGGCCAAAAGTGGTTCATGTCCCAGTCTGTACTGGTTTTGTCCTCAAACTGGTTGGATTGACCGATTCAAAACAGTTTGGTCCGGTCCTGATAACAGTGGCTCAAACCCTCTCAATCTCTCTCACAAACTCATAAAATAATTTTAAGTCGGAGGGGAGGAGGCCTTTTATTCCCCTTGGCCCTCCCATTTCCATCCAAAAACCAATTTTTTCGATATTGGGTTGCGAACGGGCAAAAGGGGGTGGGAGAAAATCTTTTTGTTTGTGGAGTGATCACTCCCGGATCGCTCATAGAGCGTTAAAAATGCTTTAGGAGTGATCTGAGATCGCTCTGGGAGTGACACTCCCCAATCGTTCCTGAAAAACCAGGGAGCGACCTTTTGGTCTCTAGGAACACACTCCTTGAATACTCCTATTTGGAGTGCGCTTTAAGAGTGTGTCAAGAGGGGGGTGTGGGGGGCTCCGTCACAACCTTGGTCTTCTCCCCTCCGTACCATCACTATTATTCACTAACACTTATTAATTGAAGGGTGGACTAAGGAAATGTTACTTCCCCTTGGAGGCTGGAAACACGTAATAGGGTTGTCCTTTAGCCACTCTTGCCTAGGAAGGAAGCACCATTGCGAGCTCATGGCCCTAAATTTGGATGTGAATCTTTATTTGAAGTATTAAATAGCCTATTACATTCAAGGATCAAGATGGTTCACTTAGATGCAATAATGATTATTGTCCTTGATGACTAATTGCTTTCACTAGACTATATGTTGTGATTGTTAGGTGGTTCAACAATCTTTTCTTGGGCACCTTACCCATAAGTACCCAGGCCACTAGAGAACTATATTGGCACCCACAGGTGAGGCGTTGAGAGCCTTGGGCCTTTGAGCAACAGTAGCACATCACATATGACTTTGGGCACCCCCTGTACCTAGAACATTCTACCACTTTACACTACATTTGATGACTCTTCAAGATGATACACTTGGACCCAACATGCTCCCAAGTTAGCCTTAGCATCATATGAGGGATGGGAACTAATCCAAGGCCCATATGAAGATGGTCTCACCTTTAGAGACTTGGGAGGGCTAATATTATCTAGAAAGCCCTCAACATTGGTGCAAATGACATTATGAGTAGTTGGAGACCCAAGAGACCACTTTATGATGCCCCCAATTAGATTTTGGGGACCTTAGAGGGATATTGATGGAAATTTGAGGGCCAACCCTCAAATTGTTATTTTTAGAGGCTTCTACATCACATTTGGCACTTAATAGCCTCAACGCTTGGCATTTGGAGATCTTATCATGCATGACGCTAGCCCTGGAGGGTTAATGACTCACACATGTTGGCTTGTTTTTCATTTTTGGTCTAAAGCTAGTGGGTTGGCTTGTAACCCAAAGCATCATTGTGATTTGACTTGTGTCTAGGGGCTTTTAGGCTAAAATTATTACTCATCCTAAGGAGAGGAACATTTGTAAATCATCATCATCACTGGGACTAATTTGGCCCTCCTTAGGGGAATTTTGGCTTCTTTTATCTTGGCAAGATGTGATCTATGGAGTACTTTGCATATTGGAGCAATTTTCTTGTCTTTGGAGAAGTTACCTCAGATGAATGATGTATTATTCATGCGTTTCATCTAATAAGTGTGCTTTGTTGTTGAAGAAATTTTCATTTAATGTCTAATGTATGGAATGTAATGGTTATGTAAGATTTTTGTATTGTGCCTTAAAAATCAATTGCATAGAATCGAGATAGCCTCATTGTGTGCATTACTTATATATGGAATGTGAATGGTAGTCCCCTTGGCGAACTCCTCTTGTAGCTTACTCAAGTTCTTTTGATCCCTCATAAAGAAAATAGTTAGGGTTTTGTTGCTAGGGCATCAAAATATCCTTACTGCTTTTGCAAGATCTATCTAATCTTAAGCATCCATAGATGCCATTGACCAAAGGAATAGGCACCGGCCTTGTCTAGTTTGTGATCAAGTCAAATTTTATCCATAAATTCAATTTTGTCCTCTCTTCTCAAATTCAACCCTCTTAAGGATAAGCGACCCAATTTGGGCTTAGTGTGAAATTGGCTAGGGAAGAGATTCTAGGGTTTGGAAGGATTCAACATCTAGGGTTGAGTGGTTTCTTGAAAATCATTCCCTTGTGGTGGCTAATCTCTTCATCTTCCCCCATAACTTCTCTTTCCATAGGAAAAACCCTAGTTAGGTTAAGCTTCAATTTGAGGGCTTCTTGAAGGTTTCATGTCCCATAACCTCGTTGAAATACATTGTAAGAAACCTTTTCTTGGCACCTTGACCTTAGGTCACTCCAATTGACAAGATATCAATCAAACCATAGGTCTTGCGTTGCGTTAGTTTGGCCTCTACTTGGGATGCAAATTGCCTTTTCTCATACTCTGAACCTCATTCTTAAACCGAGCAATCTCTAAGAGGCCTATTCGATCGTCTTGAACTTCGAAACCTTGAATATCTCTTGTAGGTGACCTTATACTGAGACTTCTCCCATTGGTGAAAATCCATGAAGAGTAGGGGGTAGTAGTTGTGGTGACAACGAGCTACTACCTTATTGTTGTCACTTGGTCTAGTGATTTCCTTGTTGGGTAACCACCCACAAGCCTTCGAGATTTTGCGACAACATTTTTGGTGTCTTTTTTGGGGAGGAAGCAAGTCTACCTCCTCAAATTTTTAAGCCTTAGCTTCATTCTTTTAAAGAGGAGAGTCTCTAACGACAAGATAGATCCACTCCATTGGAAGAACGAAGCCCTTGTTCTTCATTGAAATTCAAAATTCAATGCTTTTATGGTGAAACAAGCATCTCTCAAGGTATTTTGAATTCACCTTGGTAACTCCCCATTTGATTATTGTGCAAGAATCAAGGTGATGGCTCCTTGGTATTTGCATGAGGTTAACATTTGTGAAGAAGGTAAGTGGGGCATGAGCAACCATCATTTTGACAAGGATTCGATCTATGACACAAATGATGATGTTAACAATGACCTTGTCTTGCCTTGCTCTTCCTATGGTGATGATGTGTTATCCATCTCCTCCTTCCATTTGCAACATGATTTTGAGAATATCGATGAATGTTGTATGCCTGAAATAGCTTGTGAACGAAAGTTCTTGAGCTTAATCATTGATTACTCCATACTCAGGCTGCAAGAAAGGATCCAATCGTGCAAGTTGGATTCCTCTTTTCCCTCTTCATCCACAACTCTTTTTCATGATACGTGGTCATCTTATTTTCTCACCTCCCACCGTTGTGATTCAACGTGTCAATATTGCAAAGGTGATTGTGATATTTTCTTGTTCTATCTCATATTGACTCATAGGGACAAGAGATGTTATGTTGATCTAAGGATATGTTGGTTACATTAGTTATAAGAATATACTTAGCTCATGCATCATATGCTAATATTGCATAGTAGTGTAGTTACATTTTGTGTGAGCATTCTAATATCATTCATATCATGTTTCATGCAGATTTGATTGCATTTAGATTAGATTTTATTTTCTGTACGAATTTATACTTTCATATAAAACATGGGCAATACCCTACACCTAGTGCACATGCTCCTAAACAAGTTTATTGCAAGATGTAGGTTATAGGTCTACAAGCCTAGGGATTATTGTGTTGAATTTCGTAGCTATGGTTTGTCTTCATAATTAATATTTTTACTCCTAATGTATTTGTAATAAATTTATAAAGCATGTTCTTCATGCTTGGATCAAAAGGAAAAATATTGTAATGCAAGTTCGTCATGCTCTTTTCAAAAGAAGAAAGTTATGAATTTTAAATTTGAATTTTGGCTCCAAAATAACCTAAACAAGTTTATTGCAAGATGTAGGTTACAGGTCTACAAGCCTAGGGATTGTTGTGTTGAATTTCGTCGCTATGGTTGGTCTTCATAATTAATATTTTTACTCCTGATGTATTTGTAATAAATTTATAAACCATGTTCTTCATGCTTGGATCAAAAGGAAAAAGCAGTGTGGAAAAAGTTTGCAAAAAATCACGATTTAATCCTAAAAATTGGATTTTTTAAACTAAACGATTTAATCCCCTGACTTTTTGGCGACTTTTTCAGAAAGGAAAAAATCGCGATTTAATTGTTATACTCCCAATTTAATCGGGAGTCGGCCTCCCTCCCAGGCCACGGATAAAGAGGTCGCAAAGGCGAAAATAATATAATTTTTTGTTGTTTAATCTTAAGGCAGAGAGTGGAATCTTTCAAACATAGTCCTAGAAATTTGATGATAACGTTGTGTTGTGCAATTTGTTTTGTTGTTGATTCTTAATTTCGAGCATTATAGTTGGTTGGTGTTACTGAGAAAATTAATTGCTTAGCTGCTATATTCTGTTGAATGTTGAAACATATATGGCTATTATTGGTTTGCTCTTGCTGGATGTTATGTCTGCAAAACAATAGGGATCTATATGAGATGTGCAAAAAAATACAGAGAAGAGACATTAGCCAAAGCCTACGCTGTCAGAAGGCTGCCATAAGAAACTGAGAAGACTATGAAAAAGAAGTGCATATTGCATACCTACCTTGACGAGCATTATTGTGAGACATAAGAGCAAGAGAACAAGGAGTATCCAAACTAGCAAGCAAGGAAGTGTAAATAGCTGAAGAACATTCCCAAGAATCAACACTGTTATGATCATAATTTTTGTGGATAATGTTCGAAAACATTGGTGATAAAATGCACTTAGAATGCAGATTGCAAGAGTGTAACATGCTTTTAGTGGTCGAATTCACATGTAAAGAATGACATTGTAGTAAAACACTGAAAACACCTCTAAACTATGATTTCGACTCTAGATGTTAAAAAAAAAAAAAAAATTAAAAAAATGAATAATTTTGTGTTCTTTTAATTTTGCCGACTTTTTGCCGACTTTTTCAAAAAACTCCCGACTTTAACGAGTTTTTCAACTTTTGGACCCTTGCCAAATCAATCCCGACTTCGACTTTTTCCACATTGGGAAAAATATTGTAATGCATGTTTGTCATGCTCTTTTCAAAGGAAGAAAATTATGAATTTTAAATTTGAATTTTGGCTCCAAAATAACCTAGTTGGCCCTCCCACAATGACAAGTCGACTCTGTTTCTCGAGGCACCCATTCGACCTCTCAAGAATCTATATATTCACCCATTTCGTCCTCCAAGAAAACTTGTTTGTTTGAGGCCAGCGAATATGAAGTTTGAGGCCAACAAATGTGAAGTCTGAGGCTAGTGAATAGGAAAGTTGTTAATTTTAGGTATGTTCTATGCTTAGAGCAATTTATTTCAATTTTCACAGTTAGCTCAATATCTTTTCCATATTAGCAATCACATCAGCATTAAAGTAAACTACAGATAGAACATAAGCATAAATCACAGAAGACAAGCCAAGACAAGAGGACACAAGATGTGGCGCTAGCTAGGGACAAACCCCAATCTGGGGATACCCTTGATCAATTCTTCTTATATGTTCTTCAGTAGTTCAACATAGAGAGAGAGAGAGAGAGAGAGATAGTACATTTACAACAGAAGTCGACACTTAGACTTTCTAGATAAGAGAATAGATCATCTCTACATGAGATTAGTTGAAGACATGCTGCTTCAACTGATTCTCCAAGGTGACTCCTTCACCTATCATTGTGCTGCATCTCGTCATCATGCTGCACCTCACCGTGCTGCACCATGCTACACCCATCATCACATTGCTGAACCTCATGACCATGCTGTACACATCGTACTGCTGCACCTTATGCTGCCATTGCTGTCCCATGTACCATACTGCTGTCCCACTATTAGTGACATTTCCATTCCATGTTTGCCATACTGCTGCCCCATTTGCTTGCTCCATCAAGCTTCATTGCTGTCCCAAGTACCATTTCTGCACTTTGCTGCACCATGTACTAGCTGTCCCATTTAGACATGCTGTACGTTGCTGCTCCATGTACTAGCTGTCCCATCTAGACATGCTGTACCTTGCTGCTCCATGTACTAGCTGTTGCATCTAGACATGCTCTACCTTGTTGCTCCATGTACTAGCTGTCCCATCTAGACATGCTGTACCTTGCTGCTCGATGCACTAGCTGTCCCATCTAGACATGCTGTACATTGTTGCTCTATGCACTAGCTGTCCCATCTAGACATGCTGTACCTTGCTGCTCCATGCACTATCTGTCCCAACTAGACATGTTGTACCTTGCTACTCCATGTACTGTTTCATGTACTTACTGTCCATGTATTGCATCATGTACAACTATATTGCTGTCCTACTATAACACCTACAACACACATAGATTTCCATGTTGTCACCTACAACACACATAGATTTCCATGTTGTCACCTACAACACACATAGGGTCCTTACGTGGCTAGGTGTCCTTTAATAGCTGCGTATAGGTCTCCTCAATTGCTATGAATCTGGCCTCTCTTTACTGCGGACTTCGGCCTCCTCTAACTGCGGATTTAGACCTCCTTTAACTGCGGATTTAGGCCTTCTTTAACTGTGGCCAGACCTCTACCTTAACTGCTACTATAGCTCTCCTCCAACTGCGGCTGAGTCTCCTTTCCACCTGCAGCTATGGCTTTTATTATGACTGCGACTAGGGCTAGTTTGTGGCTCCATTTAGATCTGCAGCTAGGGCTAGTTTGTGGCTCCATTTAGATCTGCGGCTAGGGCTAGGTCTCTTCTTTAGGACAGCAACTTAGGTCTCTTCTAGACCAGCGTTGAGGGCAGTTTAGAACTTCTCCTTGCTGTGCTATAGTAGTCTCCTCCATGACTGTGTTAAGGCTGATTAGGGCTTCTTCATTAGGGCAGCGTAGAGCCTAGGGCACTCCCTCTAGATAGCGTAGAACCTTTCTCCATTAGGGCAGCGTTACCCTTAGGATCTCTCCTCCTACTAAAACCCAAAGACAAGTAGAGAGGAAGAGATCCCAAGTGAGGGTCTCCAAATGACTTTCAAGGCACCTCTATTTATACTAAAACGTTAAGCACATGTGGGGTTTATTTGGTTGCTGGCCGACCTTGACGAATTGTCCCGTAACACAAATAAATTCATATCTCCATGAATACTTATCAGAATTGGATGATATTTAGATCAATCCTACACCTCTTGATGAGAGGGATCTAAGAAAAATATCAACTGCCATTAATAAGATGACCCACATGGAGTTTGGTCCTAGTTGCCAATTTTAACAAAGGTTCAAGGCCAGTGAATATGAAGTCTGAAGCCAACAAATGTGAAGTCTGAGGCTAGCGAATAGGAAGTTTTGAGGATAACGAAGAAGTTTTGTTTGAGGCCAATGAAAAGAGTATGAGGCAAGTAAAGAAGGTTCAGACCACCTGAGGAAAGAAGAAGGACAAATTTGAGAAGTAGGAAGTGATGAATTTGAGGCTAAGACAAATCTTAGGTAGAGAGAGATTAAATTTGTGGCAGTGTATCTGGGCAGCTGAATCAAGTCTTCCTGAAAGAAGAAGGCCGAATTTGTTGGACAATCGATTCTCTTGTTGGGAGGGCAGCTGACTAGGTTTGACCTAGCTATATTATTGGTTAGTTTGACCTAGTACATCACTGATGTATTTTTGTTGAACTTGATGATTTCTCTAAGGAAAAGGTTGTTGGGTTTTCCCACAGTAAATGCTCATGTTATTGTGTGGTTGTCTCTTTATGATCCTTATGAAATTTTGTTTTATAATTGAGCTCCTCTGTATAATTGATTTATGATGAAAAGACTCAAGAAAGAGATTAACCTAATGTAAAATCATAAGAAGTAATTATCAGTTTAGAGGATGCCCTAAAATTTTAGCACGTTGGAGTTCTCTTGAACTCCCTGTTTGAGCATATGGATAATACGCTATATGGTGAGATCATGTCCTAGTTGGAGCTAGATGCTACCCACCAAAATGGATGACACTCATAGGAGAAAAAATTTCTCCCATTCTTCACATCCAACTGGCTAGCCATGCAACCTGTGACAACCACCGCTAGATGATGACGTGCCATTAAATGTCCACTATTTGCATCAGTCATATGCTTCTCACCGATTTGGCAAGAGCACATGGACGAAGGTGGGCTCCGAAGGTACTTTATTCATTTTGCAATCGAGTGCTTATGCTTGATTGTATTTGGGCATTTGATATGGATTATGGGGTGACCTGGAAGAAAGAGGGGTTTTTGACAATGATCTTGTTCTCTCACCTTAAATGGGGGGTTAATTTGTAGTATTCCAAGGCGATCTTTTTTTGCCCTTAGAGTTTCAAACATGGAATTTATTTGCACTAATAATGCACTATTATTCGCAACCTTCTCGTGGTAATTAAAATTGCAATAGTGGACAAGTAAGCAATATCAATAAGAAACATAGGCAGCATGAAAACATCAGTAACTCAGTTCCACTTTACAACCATTTACTAGTGCTGTTACACCCCAACAATATCAATCATTCCAATACTAAAAATATAGTCCAAATTGTTGGAAATATGGTAGCCATGGTTTGTATTTTCATCAAAAAAAGAAAAAGGAACTAAATTTGTATTTACAACTCCACATTTGCATAAGTCAACCTCAAGTCGGCTAAGCCACGTGGAGGCACCTATTCGACTCCGTTTGAAGACTATAAATACAAGAGCCCTTCTCCTCTTTTGGGAATCGAATTACCTCATGCATTATCTCTGTTCTAGCAAAGGAGGAAGGAGGAGGAGGTCAAAAATCTCAAGGAGACTTGGCACTTGTTTCTGGTCAGCTATTATGTTTGTTTTTCTAGATGTATTGATGAACTTTTCACTCTCTCTCATAAGGAAGGATTTATGGGTTTTCCCCTTGTGGGTTTTGCCCTAGCCTCAGGTCTAATTTCCATGTCTCTTGTCTTAGTGTCTCATGGTTATTTTTCTATTGCTCTTTCATGTTTGTTGGTTGAAATTTTCTTCTGTATAATTGCTTAATGCCTTTGAATGCTATATTCTTAAATTTGGCAACTAGGGCCAAATTCCACTTTGGACAGCTCCTTTGGGGAAGATAATTATAGCATTAAATTCCTCTTTTCGAGAGGACCAAAATCGACCTAAAGATCATCAAATTTGGTTAAGAAGAAGTGTGATTTTGAATTTATGTTTCTATCATTTAAAATTAACAAGGTCGGCCTCACCTATATGTCGGCTCAATACGCCCAAACATCATGTCTCTTCAACCCCATCAAATTGTATATAAAGAGGTGCCTTTCAACCTCATTTAAAACATCTCAAGGGCTCTAATATATCTCTGTGGTAGCCACAACTTGAAGGACAAGTAATGGGTATGTTTTTGGTATGTTCTTCCTTCCACAAGTTCGAACTTGAAGGACAAGTAATGGGTATGTTTTTGGTATGTTCTTCCTTCCACAAGTTCGAACTTGAAGTAGAATGACGGCCACAGGTCAGGGCAGTGAATTTTGGTGAGCTCTATCCTTTGTTGAAAGCCGCATCTTCTTGTACACATTTCAAGAGGGGCACAGGACTTGTGAGTCTTAGACAGGGGGGCCAAAAGGCTATTCACTGTTCAGAGCAGAACATGCCGCAGATCCAAACTCCAAGCACAAGTAGACATGGAACCTTAACGGGTGTTGCTTTTAGCACAAAACCTTAGCCAAATAAGATCAGGTTTGTCGGAAGGAAGTATCGCTGCAAGTATCTCAAGATCCCAGACTATTTAGGCTTTATATCTACAAGCCCTAACTGTAGATATTCGACCACAAAATTCATCATCTACTTAACCAAGCTTCATTGCTCATTTTGGGACTATCATGGGCTCTTCATAATCTGCAAAGGAAGCCGCATTAAGTGAACCAGGACTGAGCTCATTTTGACACCTATTGTGTTGCAGCTCTGAATACTATTAGGGCAGAACTTGTCTGCTATTATTTGAAGACAGAATTGCAAACTTGTCTGGGTAGTATATTTGGCACATGGTCAGTGGTTTTGGTCATCATATTGGCAAGTCAACCTTGACATTGATTGTACTCTCTTTCTCTGCTGAACATTTGATATTGATAATAAGAAGATTTGATCAAGCGTTTCCCCATCTTGGGGTTTTTCCTTGGCTTGTGCCATATCCTTGTGTTCTCTTGTCTTGGCTTGTCTTCTAATTCGATTATATGTGTTCTTTCTTAAGTTGCTATCAATGTGATAATGATTCAATGCTAATGAAAGTGAAATGGACTAAAAAATGGGCTCATATGTATTATTGAAGTAATTGACCTAAGCAAAGAACATGTTAACCGAAATTTAACATGGTATCAGAGCTCAGGTGAGGTCAAGCCCAAGCAAGAGTAAAGGCAATCATCAATAAGCTTTGGTTGATCTCCTGAAGATAAGACAACATGAAGAGGACTGTGATTGTAGGCTGTCTAATTAATTAATAGCAGAAGGATGGGTGGATTTTTGCACAGAGATTGCTAAGTCTTTTGAGTAAAGGATTCTTGTTTTAGAGTGGAGGAGTATTCTCTAAGGCTGAGACTTCTATCTGTCTTACCTCAGACCTGGCATGGAAAATTGGAAGGATCAAGGTAAGGCATGGAACGGTTGTCAGTTAAATTGAAGCAAGCACAGTTGAGGATTCAAACCTGTGGTTTTTCCAGGTTCCACAGACAGTTGAAAAGAAGAATCAACATGCTCTCGTTCTTTGTGATTTTTTACCTTTGCACATCTAGGTGCCGCTTCAGCTTAGGATCTGCCATGGTATCTTGGATGAGTAGGAAGCAAAAAATCTGTAGCCCTCAGCACGATTGAAACTGAGTACATTGTTGCTAGCATGGCTAGCTACGAGACAATATGGCTAAGGAAGCTCTTTGAAGAGCTATTTGAGTATGTTCTGGTCACAACAATAATTTACTGTGACAATAAGAGTGGGATTCAACTTTGCAGAAAATCTTGTATTCCATGACAAGTCCAAGCATATTGAGATCGAATATCACTATATTAGGGATATGGTGCATAGAGGAGTAGTAAGACTCCATCATATAGCAATTGATGACCAAATTGCTAACATTCTTACCAAGCCTTTGCCAAAAGGGAAGTTCTTGGTTTTCAGAGAATAACTTGAACTGACGAATGTGACCCTTCCTAGAGACGGTGCTCATGGATGATGAACCTTGGATGTGCGAGATCCTTGTCATGTGTTGACAAGTGGATACCCCCAAGTAGTGATGAGCCTTGGATGTGTGAGATCCTTGTCATGTGTTGACAAGTGGATCCCCCCAAGCAAAGATGTAACTTGGATGTGCGAGATCCTTGTCATGTGTTGACAAGTGGATCCTTCCAAGCAAATATTTAACTTGATTATGTAAGATCCTTGACAAGTGGGTTTATCCCCCCAAGTGAATATAGGATGATGAATGAATCTCCCCTATGATGATTTTGTTGGACATTGGATAAACCAACACTCCCCGCATGTTTTGCAACATGTGCTTAACATGTGCTTAACCACCTCTCGTGGATCCATTAACTTTAGCAATGCGTCTGTTTACTAACACCTGGGGGTTTTGGTGTA
This sequence comes from Pinus taeda, assembly GCA_000404065.3. Lineage (NCBI taxonomy): Eukaryota > Viridiplantae > Streptophyta > Pinopsida > Pinales > Pinaceae > Pinus > Pinus taeda. The sequence goes on from APFE031152733.1 coordinate 187,186, forward strand.
ACGAAAATTGTGATTCCAATAGATTCTTCTTCATTAGATTGTAACATCATTGTTCCAAAGTAGAGATCCATGTGTCAGAAGGAAATTCCTCTTTGGCTAAGAGGGATTGTTGACAATTGGCAGCCAGGGGATGAATTTCCTTGAATAAAATTTCATTTTTGATTATTCTAGAGTGACTTTTTAAAAATAGAAAGTCATGTATATCATTGTAACCGCGACTTTGCAAAATTAGTAAGCCACCTTGTTTCAATTGGTAATCATATATATATGATGGAAAATTACTTAACTTATCCTTAATCAATCTCAATTGTTTAATTTTTAATTTAATCATCAATATATATTTAATATTATTATTATTATCTTTATGATACTATAATATTATTATTAAAATGAAATTCCATGTCACCTCTCTTACTTAGCACTAAGTTGTGCGACTTCACATCTCTCTCTCCTTGATGGCAAATCAAACTCTCTCATTCAATGATACGTTACTCTCTCTTCCTCTCTCTTTAATGCTATTACACACCTCTTACACTCTCTTACACGCTTTAATGACTCATCATAAAAGATTCCTCTTATACCCCTTTAATGCATATGTTACACTTATCCTTAATGGCTCGAATTACTGAGACATTCGTTGTCCCTCTTGATGGCATAAGTTACTAAGACATGCATACTCCCTCTTGATGGCGTGAGTTACTAAAGCAAAGCATACCTTCTTTATGGCATAAGTTACACTCCTATTTTGGCATATGTAACTCCTCCTCAAGGCATGGGAGTCACTTCTTTATGAATTCGACCTCCTTGCTCTTCCTATATATTTATGCCTCTCATCCTCTCTATTTCTCACTTGTGCATTGTGAAAGAAGCGTATGAACTTGAGAAAGAGAGAGTTAGAGAGACTAGAGAAGAATTGTGAGAGAGAGAGAGAGAGAGAGAGATAGAATCTTGAAGAGTAAGAGCAAATCTTGGTGAGCCAAAGTAATTCAGTGTTTGCATCAGCTACAACTAATAAAGATCTTCAGATTTGAGTGAACTTCTTCCTTCTCTCATTGTATTATGTATCTTTGCTGAACAATTGATTTCTAATAGAAGAAGAATCTGGTTGGGTTTTCCCCTTGTGGGTTTTTCCCTGGTCATTGGACCTAAATTCTTTGTCTACTTGTGTTCTTGATAATCTTCTATTTTGCATATGGTTTATATGGTGTATGTTCTATCTACAATTGCTTCATTAATATTGCAGAAGAAAGAAGTTTTGGATCAAGTAATTGTTGCAGCATACAAAGTCAAAATTTCAACAGGTTGTACTTTTCATGCCACAATTGCTTCCCTCAAACTCTGCATAGATGCCCAAATTTGCCACAATAAAAACATTTGATAGCTTTTCTGCATTTTTCTGACCTGGGAAGATTTATTTCCATCATTCTTTTCTCTCTACCTACTGCCCTTGGTCTTAAAATTTGCTGTAAGTGCCACCTTAGAAGCCTCAAGCTGACTACTATTCTCAAACTACTTTTTCCATCTGCCTTGCTACAAGAATTTAATGCTCAACTGCCCAAAATGCTGGAGTTTTATCACTACTAGTAATGTTCAGAATTTCAATAAAATTTCTATAGGAAGAAGGGAAACTTTCAAAGTTATAACCACCATATATTCTTCTTCCGTTTCGTTGTCAATTGGTTTTAATTGATCTTGGATATCCTTGAAATTTAGCAAATGATCTTGCAAGGAATCAAACACCATTTTAATTGAAAATAACATATTTTTAAGAAAGACAGATTTACTTCTCACTGAGGTTTCATGCATGTCTCATAGATTCCCCCACATGACAAATGCATTATTCCCATTTTGAACTTTGGAAAGCATCTCATTCATTACCAAGAGCGTGATCAGCATTGCAGCCTCTGGATTCTTTGCAACATCTGCTGCTTAGGCGTACATATCAATCAGACTCTTTATTTCCTTTCCCAATACAAGGCTCAAGCTTGTCCAAACATCTGTATTCAAAAATCTGAAGCATCTTCTGTTTCCATGATTCAAAGTTCTGACCAGTGAACTTTTTGTTTCATCATACATTATATGGGATAAACTGGCTATATTTTTGGGATTAGATAAACCAAACAAGTCTGCATTTACTGCTAAAACTCAGCAATTGAAAGCCCTACTGCTCCCTTGAGCAGCACCCTACTGTTGTTCTAACTCAAAGTCTTTGTGAATCAGTCAACTGAAATCTATTATAACTTGCCAATTCACATTCAACTCTACAATCAATTTTGTGATGATTAAAAAATTTGATTCTCCTTCAGCAAAGAATTTTAGACTTGCAATATGTACTTTGTGACTCTGTTTTCTGTGCCTTCTTCCTTGTTCCATGTGGGTCCCTTATGAGGCTGATCCCTATTACATATACAATGTGCGTTCAACCCATATATAGTCCCACTAGGTTGGTAACAAAATAATAGAAATTCATATAGGGTAGGAAGGAGTTATGCCCTGCTTGCCATTTGATAAGACATCCAAGGTACTAAGGTAAAGGCTTGCACCATATGCTTTATGTTGAAGGGATAGGACTGGACACAAGGCATTATTATGGGAATTTCCAAGTGATAGGTGACAACCATGTGACACTTAACATTAGAGGAGGGTATCCATGGGAGCTTTGGCTAGCCATAGAGCCTATCCCTAAAGGCAGGTTTGTTCACTATGCAGGCAGTAATAGACTTAAATGTCACATACTTTTAGTGCTTGAATGGGTCTGCATTCATGTTAACCCTATAATGCTGATTTTCTCGTCTTCATAATTATCATAAATGGGTAGATGATTCAAACTCCTTTATACTTTTCCTTTAAGAATCATTGTAACTTGCTTTGCATAGTAGCAAAAATAACATGAAGGATAACAGTTTTTGCATGCCTCAGTAAGTTGGATATCTTACGTCCAATTCAAAATCCTGATACATCATATATTGTGGGCTGGGAGATGTGTTTTGAAAAATCTCTTGAGTACATGCTAACATGGCAATTGTTTAATGGTGCTGACAGACTAAAATTGAAAAAAATGGTTTATGTTAACAAAATTTTGTGACAGATATCTAAAGGTTCAAGAAGCAAAATATCATGATTTTTTTTTAAGTCACGTATTATCTTGTAAATGAAAAAGGTACTGAACTTGTCAAGGCAATTCTTGCATAATAGATTATGCACTCAAATATTACTGTTCAACTACCAAAGCCTAATGGAGCAATGGGGAAATTACCTGTCTAGTTTGCACACGTAATAGAGACAATACATTAACAAACTAATATTATATTAGCTAGCTTTTGAAGAGCTATAACCAGGGATTTTTTTTATTGTTATAATCTATAAACACCATGAATTGTTTTTTCGATCATCTACTCCTGACGATTTTGGCTGTTGAGGACCAGAAATAACATCTATTCAATTCTATACATTCATTTTGTGATAGATTCATGACCTAACACAATAAAAGCTACACTGGTAGTTGTTACTAGTGATACTCACTATTTTGTTATTATCATTTCCTGCATAGTTTAATGAGTTAAAATTACAGTTTGTTGAAAAAATGTTCCAAGATGTTTCTATTAAGTTCAAAACTCTCCATATGTCGTTGACTTACTACTAGCTGCAAATGATTACTGAAGCTTTTAGCTTTGTAACCTGTCAAGCTTTATTGTTCATGACAGAGTGCTCATAAATTATTAAATTATTATGGGAACAACCACCATCCCTGGAAAATAAGATCATGTTATATGATTTTCGAACTTGTGATTGCTTCTCGGGGGAGAGGGACAAACAATGTGCCCTGCCTACCTGCCTGATCTTCTTCAAATAGGTCTGCCTAGATTTACCCCTACCTTACATATTGACCTTGCTCGAAGGACCTGCCTGTATGAAGGGTTGATCCCAACCTGTACAAAGGGACAACCCCCGGTGGCACCCACTGTATCTTCGAAAGGTTTACCAACCTCAGCACGCACTTTATTGATTCTGTGGTTCCTAGTTTTCTTATTATGCATGATACACATGTGACAAAATAAGAGTCATTTACGGAATGACTGGCTGAGTTGATGCAGTTAGAAGAATCCATATTCCTAGCCAATTTCCACCAAACCATCAAAAAACAAATGATCTCAATGAATTACATGCTCCAATCCGGGACAATGTTTCATGTGCTTGATGGTTCATTTGTGCTATGCCAAGCTCTGCTCAAACACCTGTTAAGATTATGGGCTCTTTTCATAAACAAATGATTCATATAGTTACATGCAGATGAAATTAAGGGCACATGAAAGTTTCTACACACCTACCTTAATCTCTTCTTTCTAAGAGAACATTTCTAATCCTTTAATTAGATAACCTTACCTAAAACCTTATTACTAATACCTTTATAAATTGACCTTTCTAATTAAGAGTTGATGATTAGTAATAGAATATAAATTATACTTTATAGATGATTCCTAATACTAACTGATATAAGACCTTTAGAATAGAACCGTAATAATTCTTTCATACTATATAATATGGCTAACCCTTAATTGTAATAAGGCCATACTACCTTTTCCTTGTCTTTTTCATTTACTTAGTACTAATTGGAGAAAAGGAGAAATTTAGTAATTAATATTGATGAAACTATCTAATGGTTTGGGAGTTGGGAAGCCCTGGATAAATGATGTCAGAATAAGCTTGGAACTTCTATGTTATGTGTTTATATTTGATGTTTAGCAAGTGAAAAAACATGTGTTTGTTTGTCATTACACGAGTAAGTTGTGAGAGTGTCCAGTGAAATACCTAATTTGTCTTCTTTTTAGTGTCTGGTGGTTGGACATAGAGCTAGATTGGTGAAGAAATAACACAATACTGTTACTTTTTGATTGCAGTGGTCTGAACAGTTGCAGAGGCTTGATTTTCAAGAGATGGTTCTCCTCTTGCAACATTTACCCACACAAAACTGGACACATCAGGAGTTAGAGATGGTACTTTCACGAGCATTTATGTGGCATGCGATGTTTGATCATGCGCCTAGTCATTTAAGTAGTTGACAACAAAGGTTATAAGTTTATTCTTGACTTGTTATTTTTGTGTTGGGCATCTTAAGAGTGGCAATACAGCCACTTCAATATTTAGTGGAAGTCGTTATGGTCATGACTGGGAGCATTAACCATGTATGTTGGAAGCCTTGAGGCATTTGATGTTGAGATTTTTACTACCAAGGGACAAAGCAGTTTGAGAAATTGAGAATTATTGTGTTTGCTTTGTTCTTTCTAGGAATACTTTCCATTGTATCATATCCTTTTGCTTTCTGATTCATGAAAAAGAAAATCACCTTATTATTGGGTAACACTTTTGTCAGAGATTCAATATGATTTTATAATCATTTCATCTTTCCCTTTGCACTGTGCTAATTGCAAGGATGGATCTTAATATTCAGGGATATAAACTTTTATGACCTGTAACGTGTGATTTCAGGTCCCATTTGTATTTGTGTGAAAATACACATAGGAAGAGGTAAATATGTCATTTTGTGGATATGTTTATGTTTCTTAGAACTGATTTGAACTTCCGCACTGTTCTGACTGTATTCTCCACATAGCATTTACAGTCATTTTGTCTTCGGATCTTTAGGTGGATTTTCTGCATGTAACAGTGAATAAGCATCACCATGTTACATACATGACAGGAGATAGTTTCTATTCAAATGAGCTTCATACCAACTCAGAATGGACGTAATGATTCTCTGAATATTGATTGCTACAAAAAAGTTCTATCACCAGTACAATTCTCATTTTATTTATTTATTTTTTAAATCGCACTTGCAAGAAATCTTGACTTGGTGAAGCTAAGGGATCAAATGTAATTTCACGCTTCTTAAGTGCCTGTGTTCTCACAGTGGCTTGGGAGGTCTGCACTGGCCATTTGCATTCTATGTTAACAGAAGTCACATGACTTATCCTATGTCTCGAGGATGTCTGATATAGTGGGCACGAGGTTCAGGGGTGGGGGAAGGATACACTGTAAATTCTAGAGGGTGGTTTGGGAACAGAGTGTAGAACATTAAAAATAAAGAAGTTAAGGACTTATGACGTTAGGTATGCAGTTGTTTGTGACATATGATCAATGAATACTCCAAATAAACATGCAGACATTGAATTGGACAGAGTCTATTTGGAACATTCTTAATTAGTGTGTCATACAGTAATTTGCTCAGTACTCTTCTGATTATTGATACTAATGGAATTCCCTTTGAATTTTTTGGCAGCCTTCCCTTTATCTCGTGATTATGATGATTTGCTAAATATTTTGATTCTTGCTTCAGGTTTTAATTGAGAGTTTTGCCTAATGCTGGGAATTAGTTACATCATCATTATTATATTATTAAATTGCTTCTTTGCTTTAGTACACTAAGCTCTATACAGTGTTTGAAATGGACATGGGAAAGAAAATTTGATCTGATTTGCTTTTTTTTTTTAATCTTTTTATTTGAAAAATGAAAAAGGGTTGATAATCATTGGGGACAGTTGTGCATCCTGAAGACATCCCTAGACCATATTTTAGACAATCCTTGACTATTCTTAATTGTCTCTAAATGGCCCTAGTTCTTGAAGATGTCCCCCACTCCCTGACATTTCAAGTGCCCAAGAACATGGCGAACATGGGCCAGATGATTTGCAGCAAGTCTTCTGCTCCTAGAACCTGGGCAAACCTATATTAGGGGTTCCCACATTCCAAGGATCCTGGGAATGGGATCAAGACACCAAAATGTGGTGGGAACACCATCAAGAATGTTGGGAATATTGCCAGTGTTCCTGACTAACTTTGGCCTTGTTTTCGGAATATTCACAAGACTTTCATGTATGTCCTTGATAAGGAAGAGTGTCAGGAAATTCCTGCCAGATACTCATCAATTGGTTGTGAGATGCCCATAAGTTCTCATGTAGTGCACCGTTTTTTTTATGCCTGCCAAATACACAACTTATCTTACGTTCTGTGTACTGGGGCTTTTCTCATGGGATTATAATTTACGTTCTCTATGTTTCTTGTGAAAAACATGTCTCCCTACTTGTGGCATACCTTTCCATGCCATCCGTGCCAATGCTAGTCGCCAAGCATGCACTTAATTACCATTTCTTTTGATAACCGATTGAGACTTACATTGGGATCATATTTTTAATGTGCAAGCTAGTGCAAAAATAGCAAGTGCTTTAACATAAATTTTGGTTATGCATATGCAATGAATTCATTGAGCATAAAATATGTAGCATGAAATCTACACGATTATATGGGAATTCACATCCAAATCATCCATATGTGTAGCATCTACCTACAATCCACAACTTATGTAATTACATAAATATATTCAAGATAAGAACATGAATTATAACCATTCATTCTAATGAAGATTCATAGACCATTTTATGTACACGGTTCTTATTCAAAACAAAATTCCAAGGATTTAATTAAAAGAGTTGCGGAACATGGCATGAGAAAATCACAATAGATATGAATACTCCTCTTGATCAGATTTTGTCCAAACAATCTTAGAAATGCATCATTTCCTAGTGAAAAATACTAAACATGGATAACGCCCCCAAGTTGTGTGATGAAACCACAAGGGCTAGGATGGACCTCAAATCCTTGTCTCTTAGCTCATTATTTGCTCGAGGCACCTCCAAACAATGCTCAGTTAATGATTGGACACTATCCTTTGAGACATGACCTAGCCAAGCACAGGAATTCCCCTTCTGTGCATCTCACTCCCTCAGGGAATCCATCCTAGAAGGAGCTAGGGCATGAACTTCTCTCAAAAACCTATGTAATTTACACTGATGAGAATCTATTCCCAACTACTAAAATGGTTCAACAACTACCAATTTTGCCTCCAATAATTCTGTTCTAGTGTTAGATTGACTAGTAATCCATGTCTCACCACAAATCGATACAAGCACTTGGGGTCATGGGGTCATGAGATTCATGGTGCAAAGTTACTAAAAATGGTTCAGACTTGGGATGGGTTGCACTCTTGGATGTATGTTCCATTTTAATGGGGAAGGGAAGATAAAATGGCGAAATCTACTTTTAGAGCAATAATATACCTTTTCTTTGCATGAAAATATGTTTCGCTCAAAGCATAGTGTATTTTATTTGGCCATGAAGCACTTGGCCGGGGAGTTGTCCATTAGATATTTTAGGGAATTTTTTAATCTTTTCCGCATTGAGCCTTCTTGCAGGGTTATAGTGTGCCTATCCTTTGTAGCTTATAACCAAACATTTCTCATTTATATTATGTTCCATAATTACATTTTTAACACAAGCTTTTGGGTGCATGATAATGATGTAACACCATGGTATTACAACAGGTAATACAATAATAAACCAAAATCAAAATTTAGATTCATGACCATTTCCCAATGTGTTATTTTCTTGGGCTCCATATTGGAAACTCTATGAGGTATTTAAATTATTTATACTATAGACACATCATAGCTAAGTCCACAAGGCTTCAACACATCAAACCAACCATTCATTACAATATTTATATATTTGATTGAATATATTTCACGAGTCAAAATTGGGGTATTGCGTTGCTGGATTTGCCTACTTAAATGTTTGGTTGTTTGAACAATCATTTTGTTTCAATCCCCTAATAATATTTTCCATTTCTATCTGTTGTTTGGGATCTCATCATTATCTTTGTTAGTCACCATCCCCTTTTGGAACTTCTTTCTTTATCAAGTTAAATCTCTCTTTCTCTCTCTATATATATATCTATATATTCGTGTTGGAAATACTGAGAGGGGGTGTGGGTGAATCAATATTCCTTTTTAATTGATACTTTTACCAGTTAGATTACCTATAATTAGAACACAAAATGAACAATAAGAATAAATACTTTTATTAATATCGATAAATCAAGTACAATGTTTGTGTAGGGCTCCAACCCTAGATGAAGACATCAATCTTCAATTGTTACTTTTACTAGTTGATTTTTAATGTACTTTGGACAAGTGGCTTCCCATGGGTTAGTCTCTACCTAGGGAAAAGTGTCCAAAATAATTATTTTCCGAAGTGTGACTTTATAAAGTGAAAGTAATTTTATAAGTGGTAAAGTCAATGTTAAATTATAAAGTGAAAAATGACTTTAGGCGTAAAGAACAATGCGGGTACTTTATTTAATGGTTGAGTTAAAAAATATAAAGTGAGAATTAAATGCACATTTATTCTCATCCCTTGATCTAAATGAATCTTAAGCCATTAGATCTCAAGGTTGCCCAAAATTTATTTAAGGAAACAAAAGAGGGGAAAGAAAAGAGACACTGCATTCATTCTTCATGAGAAGATTGGAGAAAGCAGACTGAGCGCTGGAGAAAAGTTTTGAAAGAGAAATTTGTTGTAGCACGCTGAAGGAGTGATTTCTAAGCAAAGTCAAGCATGGAAATCAAGGCATAAAAGACAATAGAAGTACATAACAAACATCATTCCATGTTGTGCGCTGTACGCTGTTTGAGAGGAGTTTTGAAAGAAAGCCGTACAGATCGTACAATGGTACAGAAATCTGTACAATTTGTATAGAGTTCGTACAGTTGTATCCGTACAATACATATTTTCAGCTTCAAGTGGGCATGAAAATCGAGGCAAAGTGGGCACAATTTTCAAGGAGTTTTGGGCTGAAGAGATAAGTTGTATTTTGCTGTTTTGTTTTCTTTGCAAATGTATTTTTCCTGTTCTTGAAAGAGAAATAAATTTGAAGAGCCCTCTAACAGGTTTTCCCCAGAGAAGATTGAAGGGGTTTTTCCTGGGTCTAAGTTGACCAAAAATCTGCGTATTTTTATGTGTCGCTGGTCTAGTTATGTCCATATTTATTTTCAACATGTGTTGACAGTCTCATGTGTTTTAATCTGAAAATTTCATTTCCAGAATTCTATATGTTGAATGCATGTTTATGGGAAAGGACATTTAACTGAATGGGAGTGATAAGGTCAAATTAAAACTGGGTTCGGATTGCAGGAAACTTTTTTTTAGTCATCAAATTTCAACATGGTATCAAAGCTACAGGCTGAAAATTATAGTTTGAACAACAGACAGTGGTTTGGGACAACAAACAATGGTTTGGACAACAAATTCAGTTTGAACAACAAATTGATATTTTGGGACAACAAGGTGAAATTTTACATAGAATGAACTTTTGGGACAACAATGTGTGTTGGAAAGTTCATTTTTCCATTTTCTTTGTTTTGTAAATTTTGGACAGTAGTCATGACCATGTTCTAAAGGATAAAGGATAAACTGGATGGGATATACAACTATGCCATTTGGAAGGACAAAATTTAGACAGTGTTTGAGACAACAATTTGGGACATAATGCGGCAAGTGGTTGTACCTCTTACTGCTGTAGATGAACTTGCTGAATTCACAAAAAATAATGTGGTTCCTCAAGTGAGAGGAAACACATATGCATATCAGATGTGGACATCTCTAACCACTCTCTATCAAAGTACCAATGAAAGCAAAAATATGGTACTCAAACAACAATTGAAGAACATCAGGATGATAAACACTGAAAGTGTAGTTCATTATCTTGGCAGGGTCAAACATGTACATGACGATTTGACTGCTATTGGTGAGGTAGTTGCACCCACAGAGTTAGTCAGGATAGCTGTAGCGAGACTTCTCAAGTCTTGGGAGGTCTTTGGAGATGTTGTTACCTTTAGGGAGAATCTTCCCAATTGGAACAGATTCTGGGATGATTGTGTGCAGTATGAGATATAGAAGATTGGCAGTGGTGGGGTGAAGATAGTAGATGAGGAGGATGTAGCCTTGCAACTAGGTGGAAGAACAAAGGGAAGGCCAATAAAGGGGCCTCATCAGATGGGGCTAAGGGAAAGGAGAAGAAGAAGAAGAAAGATACGGATATGTCCAAAGTCAAATGTTGGATATGTCAAAAGATGTGACACTATGCTACTACGTGTCTTGAGAGGAAGAACACAGGGAAGAAGGGTACTGTAGCTTCAGTAGAGGTGGAGCAGTTTGCTTCACAGTTTGACCAGGACTTTCCATTTATTACTTCCACATTTAGTAGGAATACATCATCCGATATGCGGTACATAGACAATGGGGCTTCACGTCATACGAAAAGTGCACAATAGTTCTTTTCAGGGATTGCAGAGAGGGCACTTGATATTGAGATTGTACTAGGAGATGACCGCACTGTGAGAGCTATTAGTGTGGGCACTGTGACCTTTGAGAGGGAGTCTTTGCCTCCTTTGAAGGTCATGGATGTTTTGTATGTTCCGGGGATGAAGAAGAACTTGATTTCAGTGTTTGCTATGGAGGAGAAGGGGTTTGACGTCACATTCTTAGGAGTGCAGTTATTGATGCATCCCACGGGAGCTTCCATCACTTCGGCCAAAGTGATTGGAGTCCACTCTGGGAAACTATATAGGTTTAGTTTTTAGTCGACAGGAGCATTGGTGAGTAGCACATCTTGTAGCACTCACAATAGTACCACTAGCAGTAGAGACTTGTGCGAGTTATGGCGCATATGCATCATGTAGCTTTGAAAGTACTGAGGGAGATCACTACTGGAGTTCCTGATTTCAATGTCGAGCATTATGAGGTTTGCAGAGGGTGTGCTTTGGGCAAGTACACCAAGTTACCATTCCTAGCGAGTGACAACAAATCTACAAGACTCAAGTATACTAGACTTGATTCATATTGATGTTAGTGGTCATATGTCTCATGTGTCTTTGGGTGGTTATGAGTATTATGTTATATTCATTGATGACTACTCTAGGAGAACTTGGATATATTTTCTGAAGACCAAGGGTGAGGTCTTCAGTCGCTTTAAAGATTTCAAAGCTCTTGTGGAAAAGCAGACTGGTAGGAAGATTCAGGTTTTGAGGTCGGACAATGGTGGTGAGTACATCAATGGTGGGTTTTCTGACTTCAATGCATAGGAGGGCATTAGGAGAGAGTTCACAGTTCCTTACAACCCCTAGCAGAATGGGGTGTCTAAAAGGAAGAACAGAGCTATTGTTGGGGCTGCTAGAGTGATGATTCATGATTAGGGGTTGCCTTTGTTTTTGTGGGTTGAGGCCTGCAGTACTGCTGTTTATCTTCAGAACAAGAGTCCTCACAGAGTATTGGGGAATATGACTCCGGAGGAGGCTTTCACTGGAGAGAAGCCTCATGTGGCACATCTTCGTATCTTTGGATATCTCACATATTCTTATATCCCCAAGGAGCAGAGGACGAAGCTGGAACCCATGGCAGAGAAGGGTATCTTTATGGGTTACAATGAGATTTCGAAGGCCTATCAGATCTCCTTCTAAACAAAGGGTGGTGATTAGGAGGGATGTGAAGTTCGAGGAGGAGAGGGCCTATCGAAGATCACAAGAGTATGATGAGAGAGACTCACATACTTCTCCTCAGTAGGGAGGTCAGATACAGGGAGCAGGACCTCAGGGTTCTAGATCGACTGGTATAGGAGGTACTTCAGTGTCAGTGACATCTGGGGCACCAGTGGCGAGTTCACCAAGCACTTCTTTAGGGAGTTCATTGGTACAGAGTTCACATGGCACTTCAGTTGACGCAGGCACAAGTGCCAGTGTAGGTTTTTCAAGGACAGGTGTTGGTACAAGCACACTACGGTCAATGGGCAGACTTTCAGGTTCACCAGAATGGGGGGTAGAGAATGAGGTTCCTTATGGGGAAGCTTCTTTAGGGAAGAGGAGGCCCAAGTGGCTTCAAGACACCTTGAAGGAAGCAGAGTTCGTTGCTCCTCCGAAGAGGGTGAACAGGGAGAGTGTGCCACCTGAGCGACTTTGTAGTTATGTAGCCAAGGCTACCAACATTGTTGACTCTGAGCCTACTAACTATGAGGAGGCTGCCAGCCAGGAGGTATGGAGAGAGGCTATGGTTGAGGAGTATGCCTCTGTCATTAAGAATAATGTATGGGAAGTGGTGTTTAGGCCTGAGGGAAAGTCAGTTGTGACTTCCAGGTGGCTCTACGAGATCAAGCATGCTGTGGATGGTAGCATTGAGAAGTTCAAGGCGAGGTTTATGGCTAGAGGGTTCTCACAGATAGAGGGAGTTGATTATGGTGAGACCTTCACTCCCATAGCTCGGTACACTTCTATTCGGTCCCTTATTTCTATTGCTGTAGAAATGGGTTGCAGATCCATCAGATGGATGTGAAGACCACATTTTTGAGCGGAGTTATAGAGGAGGAGGTGTATGTTGAGCAACCACATGGCTTTGAGGTACTTCAGCGGGAGAGCCATGTATGCCGGTTGAGGCGAACACTCTACAGACTTAAGCAAGCTCAAAGAGCTTGGTATTCGAGCATTGATACTTGTAGCAGATGGGTTTCACGAAGAGTGATGCAGATCTGAACCTATACTACATTGTTGTAGGGGATGATCCATCCATTCTTGTGTTGTATGTTGATGACTTGTTCATTACTGGGGCAGAGAGACTGATAAGTGGTTGCAAGGAGGATCTTGCTTTGGAGTTCAAGATGAAGGACATTGGGCTGATGCATTACTTTTTGGGGCTTGAGGTTGGCAGGAGGAGGGGCATATCTTTTTGGGGCAGGGGCAGTATGCTGTGGATGTGTTGAGCAAATTTCACATGGCAAATTGTAGACCCATGTCTACACCTATGATCACCAACTGGAAGAAGATTCATGCTTCAGATTCTTATTTGGTGGATCCCACATTGTATAGGCAACTTATTGGGTCCTTGATGTATCTCGTCAACACTAGGCCAGATATATGCTTTGTAGTGAACACACTTAGCCATTTCATGGTTGAGCCCAGGAAGGTGCATTGGGTAGCTGCAAAGCACATTCATTACGTGTAGGGGACTGTTGATTATGGTTTGGACTATAGGCGGGGAGATGGAGTGAGGTTGACAAGTTACACAGATTTAGGTTGGGCAGGTTGTGCTTCTAACATGAAAAGCACTTCAGGGTGTTGCTTCGAATTGGGTTTAGCAGTTGTATCGTGGTTCAGTCGAAAGCAATAGTTAGTTGCTTTGAGCTCTTCTGAGACTGAGTATATGGTTGCTAGTCAGGCTAGTTGTGAGGCCATTTGGCTTTTCAAGTTGTTGTATGGCCTATTTGATCAGGAGTTGAGACCAACGATTATTGATTGTGATAAACAAAGTTGCATTAAACTCATGGAGAATCCAGTGTTTCATGACAGGTCAAAACACATTGACATCATATATCATTTCATCAGGGACTATGTTAAGAAGGGGGTAATGAAACTGGAGTATATATCAATAGATGAGTAAGTGGCCGATGTTCTCACGAAGTCCTTTCCAAGAGGCAAGCATGTCCATTTCAGGGACAAAATGGGTGTGGTGAGAAACACTTTTCTCAGTAAGAGGGAGTGTTGATTTTTAATGTACCTTGGACAAGTGGTTTCCCATGGGTTAGTCTCTACTTAGGGAAAAGTGTCCAAATTTTTTTTTCTCGTAAGTGTGACTTTATAAAGTGAAAGTGACTTTATAAGTGGTAAAGTCAATGTTAAATTATAAAGTGGAAAACAACTTTAGACATAAAGTACAATGTGGGTACTTTATTTAATAGGTGTGTTAAAAACTAGAAAGTGATAATTAAATGCACATTTATTCTCATCCCTTGATCTAAATGAATCTGAGCCATTAGATCTTAGGGTTGCCCAAAAATCATTTAGGGAAACAAAAGGGAGAAAGAAAAGACACTGCATTTATTCTTCATGAGTAGATTGGAGAAAGAAGGCTGAGAGTTGGAGAAAAGTTCTGAAGGAGAAATTTGTTGCAGCAAGCTGGAGGAGTGATTTCTGGGCAAAGTTGGGCATGAAAATCAAGGCATAGAAGAAAGCAGAGGGTACAAAACGAAAAACATTGAATGCTGTGAGCTACACGCTGTTCGAGAGAAGTTTTGAAAAAATATCTGTACAGTCCGTACAGCATGTAAGGATTCCGTATAGTACAGTTCGTACAGTCGTATCTGTATAGTACATATTTTCAGCGTCAAGTGGGCACAAAAATCTAGGCAAAGTGGGCATAGTTTTCAAAGAGTTTTGCACTGAAAGTATAAGTTGTATTTTGCTGTTTTGTTTTGTTTGGAAATGTATTTTTCCTATTCTTGAAAGAGAAATAAATTTGAAGAGCTCTCTAACAAGTTTTCCTCGGAGAAGATTGAAGGGGTTTTGCCTAGGTCTAAGTTGACCAAAAATCTGTATGTATTTTTATGTGTTTGCTGGTCTGGTTGTATACATATTTATTTTCAGCATATGTTGACAATCCCATGTGTTTAGGGTTAGGGTTTCTTATTTGTTATAATTTTGAAAACCAATGCATCAAGGATTAGGAAGGTTTTTTTTGTTGTTGTTTTTTTTTGGTATATAGGAGATAGGGAGAAGTTAGGATTAATAATAGGAGGTTTTTAAATAATATTTCAATATGAATAACCTTTTATTAAGTAAAAAGAGATAGGAATAGCGTAATAGGAATAGAAATAGAAATAGGGATTATAGTTTCTAGAAATTAGGAACCATGGGGTTTTCCTAGAATTAGGATTAGGGTTTAATATAAATAGTAATAAGGATTTTTATCATAGGAATAAGAATAAGTTGTATCAAATAAATTAAGGGAATTGTTCATAGGTTAATTTTTTTTTGTAGGGAACAAGGATTAGGGTTAGGGTTTCTTGTAGCAAACAATAGGGCTAGGATTAATAGGGAATAAGGAACAAAGACTTAGGGTTGGATTAGGATTTTTATTAGGACATGGTTATGAGGGGTATTAGGGTTTTCAAGAGAATGCTCTTTGGGCTTTATCAACAATCAAAGTTAGATTAGGCTAGGTCTTCCAAGCAATTAGGGTTTATCCATCTTCAACAATGCCATATTGAAATCAATGACAACCTTGATTAACAATCTTCCCCTTTGTCATTGATGACAATATTCTTGCCCTTCCAACATTCTCTCCCCCTTTGACATCAATGACAAACATGGTGCCCAAATACTCCCCTTGCCAAGCTACTTCTTTTCTTCACGAATAGTAGTTCTTCATAGGTATGATACTCCCCCTGTCATGGTGCTCTTCTTTCTAGCAATGTGGTTCATGATAGACATCCTTACATTCCTTTATGTGAGGAACCAACTCCCCCTGTCTACAAAACCTCCTCTAGCTCAAGAAAGATTTCCTGCTTAGTGATCAAGTGGAAGACATCTTCAACAATAGTCCATTGGATAGATAAGAGATCATGTTCTTCAATGGAGTGTTACCGAGAAATGATCTATCAAAGAATGATTGTCAATATAGCTCATCAAGGATTTCATAAGGCTCATTCACAGATGACTTCTGCAGGAATGCCTAATCATCGTAAGCTCCCCTAACTGTATGCATGATCTTCCTTTTGGTAGAGTCTCCCCATCAAATGCTTAGATTGTCAAAGATCAAGTCAACAACATGTGTTGTTGGCTGGAGAGTTCAAGAGATTTTCGGATTGTATTTGCTTCTTTCTCCATACTTGTATAAATTTATTCTCTGGCATGGTTCTTCCATGTGTAGGGGCCCAAGACAAGTTACAGTCACGTGACATATGTCCAATGTTTTGACACTTGAAGCACTCTATATTTTTCATGAATAAGAATTCATGACTTCTTGCAAAAGTGCTTCTCGAAGATTGTTGGGGACCATTATATTTATCTTTGTGATATTCCCTACAATCTTTTGCCATGTGCCTATAGTTTGTACAAGAATAACAATAACCAAGAAATATACTTTGGTACTTGAGAAAAGAAGGTTTCCTTGATGTAGTTATGAAGTCTTTTTGCCTTGGGATCCTTTGATGATACCCATTGCTTCTTGCATCCTTGACACCATCTACATTTTTTCTTGGAGTAGGGTTTCTTCCATAGTTGTCTTGACTCCTCCTTGCCTTTGTTGGAACTGAGAGCATCAACGTTTCTTCTAGGCTTCTTCACATCCTTGTTGTTTGAAGCATTAGAGTTTGCATCATTCTTGCTTGAAGATTCCCCTGCATAGCCAAGACCTGATTTATCGAGGAGAGACCTTTGATGACTTAGGATATCATCTAGGGTTTGAGAACTTTTCAAGTTCTTATTCAACAAGTCAACTTCCTTTTTAAGAAAGGCAATTTCTTCCTTCATTTTCTTGCATTCTTCATCCTTCTTTGATAGAATGATCTCCATTTCTTCCTTCATCTTGGTTGCTTCACATGATTGGGCCTTAAGAGAAGTGATTTTTTATTTTAACTTGGTGATGTCATCATCCTTTTCTTCTAGTTGGCATATCATGGTGTTTCTCTCCTTCTCTGCTTCATCAACTTATCCTTCTATGAATGTCAAAGCTTCCATCACCTTCTCAACTCCTTTAGTTGAGATCTAAGGGAGGAGACCTCTTCCTTGTATTGACCAATCTTTGCTTCAAGTTTGTTCAAGCTCTTGTGCCTTTGTTCAAGGAGGCTTGATAAGGTATCTTCCTGTTTCTTTGCCTTATCCAATTGATTTGTCATGGATATGACTTCCTCATGATGCTTTCCCTTGTTTTGATGAAATTCTTCCTTAACCTTGGTGAGATCCTCATTTCTTTCTTGTACATGAAGCTTGACAAGGTCAAATTCCTTCCTTGTCTTGTCCTGGTCACCAACGTGTGCTTTCTTCTTAAGTTCCTCATTTTCCTTTTTCAAATTGTTAATCTCTTCCATGGCAACCATAAGTTTAGTGAGGAGATCTTCTTCAAAATCATTTTCATTCTCTTCATCTTCTAGGTCTTCTTTAGCCTTGATGTTATCACTCTTATCTTTAGCTTCCTTGATGGGCTTTGGATTTCCTTCTTGTTTTCCATCATTTTCTTGACTAGAGATCATTGTCAACGCTCCTTTTGAGTGAAGATCATGAAGTTTATCCCATATGCCTTTTGCTGACGAACATTTTTCAAAATTGGCATTCATAGAATCTGGTAGCCCATTCAAGATTGCTTTTATTGCTCTTGTATTATGTTCCTTGGATTCTCGATCCATCATGCTATCAGTAATCACCAATTTCCATACTTCAATGCCTTGAGTCTTTAAGAAATTCCTCATCCTTGCTTCCCATATATCAAAGTTTCCATTGAACAATGGAGCCTTCACAAATTGATTGAATTCAATTTCGGTGGTTGAGGGAGACACATCTTTAGGAGGATTGGAGAATTTCTTCCTTGGCTTCGCCATTTGTGTTCTAATGATGAACCTTCAAGCTGTTATGCTTTGAGTGAAAGTATTGGCTCTGATACCAATTGTTGGAAACACTGAGAGGAGGGGGAGGGGGGGTGAATCAATGTTCCTTTTCAATTGTTACTTTTACTAGTTAGATCACTTATAATTAGAACACAAAATGATCAATATGAATAAACACTTTTATTAATCTCAATAAATCAAGTACAATGTTTGTGTAGGGATCCAACCCTAGATTAAGACACTAATCTTCAATCTCCCATGCTCCAACCTATATTGTGCCAAACACCGACATGGACTTCCAAGGCTCCAACCTTGTCAATTTAAAGGCACCAACCTCAAGGGCTCCAACCCTATCCTTCAAGGCCCCAACCTTGTCTTTTCGAGGTTCCAACCTCTTGAGCTCCAAGCCTTGCTTTACTTCGTCAAAATATGTTTAGTTGTACTTCACGAATCCCAATGTTTTTTTCACTGAGCCTTGTCAATCTTCAGCAATGCCTTCACTTAGTTTCCACGTCAAATCATCAATGACAACCTTGATCTTCACATGAAGGTGTCTCCGCTGTTCTTCATGGCATGAATTTTTGGAGAATGGAATGAATTTTGATGTTTGGATAATTTTCTCTTATCTTGGAGCTTCTTGATTGGCAAAGTTTTGATGGTTGGATATACTCTTAGTACATGTAAGTGAAATTTAATGTCATTCTTTCTTTCTATTTTGTCACATACATTGTTGTTGGGATTTCACTATACTAGGGCTAATTTACTGCATCCATTCATGCAAAGTTTGTTGGAAATACTGACAGGGGGTGAATCAATATTTCATTTCTAATTGTTATTTTACTAGTTAAGATCACTTAGGTAAATACAAAATGAACAATAAGAATAAATACTTTTATTAATAAAAAATAACGAGGACTCCAATCTTCTTCTTTACAATAAATCAAATACAATAATAATTAGGGCTCCAACCCTAAATGAATACACCAATCTCCAATCCACCAGGCTTCAACTTGTACTTTGCTAAGATCTGACTTGGACTTCATGAGGCTCCAACCTTAATTTTCCCAAAGCACCAACCTTGTCTCTATGAGGCTCCAACCTCTAGGGCTCCAACCTGGTCTTCTTGAGGACTCCTATCCTCTAGGGCTCCAACCCACGACTTCAATTCTTCAAGATAAGATCAATAGTTATTTGCGACTCCCAATATCTTCTGTAACTGACCTTGAAAAAATCTTCACCTTCAACAATGCCCTCAATTGATCTTCAAAGCACTTAGCTCATCAATGGCAACTTTGTCTTCTCAAAAGGTGTCTCCACAATTCTTCATTTCACCCAAACAAACTTCTTCAATGTCACATCATGAGGGCCTTCAACGATGTATCATGGTCTCCAAAAATGTCTTCAAGAATCCTTCAAAGCATCTTCAATAAATTGCTCAAGTTTTGCACCAGGTCTTCCAAAAAAGCTCCATGATATATTCAACAACTTTCTTCGAGTTACTTCTGCTTCAAGGATCTTCAAGTATGCTCAGAGGTGTCTTGTTATAGGTATGAGGTATTGTCTTTTTGGCACCGAGCTGAGGTGTTATAATATTTCTAATCTGAGCCTCTTACAAGTGTGTCCATAGTTCAACCTTCTTTCAGGTCCAAGGCACTAATGGTAAGCTACAAGCCTGAGGAAAGGTAATATTCCATAAATTAATTCACCACAAAATGACTATCCACAAAATCCTCTCACTGGTGGCTGTCACACACAAGTTCGAGGTATAATACAAGACTGCAATTCCTCCAAGCCAATTTAGGTGTAACTATTCATGTGTTAGTTCACCACATATCCGAGATTAGGTGACATGGCTTCAAGCCTTATTTGCTACAGGTCTGAATAGTTCTGAGGTGAGGTCTCACAAGCATCTAATTGAGCCAATAGATGATAGTTCACAAGTATTAATATGATCCGAGGTTTGTACAGTTCCGAGGTGAGGTCACATGCACCTGTCTTTAATCTTTCCACAATCGAGCCTTCAACAGAGCTATGTCCACCGATTTATGAATGGAATGTTTGAGGGGATAGGTCCTTTGCAATTCTGAGTTTTTAGATTCACTGATCTAAGATCTTGGCAAGCTGTTTGAGCTTCCTATGTTATGGTAGCAAGTCTGTTGGTTAAGAGATAAGCTCCTCCAAATGGTCGCTGTTTGAGTTACTTAAGACTGTTCCACTAATACGAGCTTCACAACAGGTGTTTCTACCCACACATATCTATCCTCCACTTCATAGGTTTGAGGCTGTAATTCTTCCATAGGACTGTAATCCAGGCTTTAAATGAGCTCGATAGTTCTGAGTCTTGTTGTCGGAGCTTCTACAAGATTGTGCCTTCACACAAGTACTGCCCACATGTCCGAGGTTAAGTTCAGGTTCTAAGTAATTTGAGCTGTAGTGAGCTATCTCCGAGCTATCACAGGTCTGTGGTATACCCAAAAAAACCTCAACAACAGAATTAGCCCAAACTTATTCTCTTTTGTTCTCCTCGACCTCTATTCTCCTTCTGTACTCTTCTCTAAACTTTTCACTAAATTTGATGCCCTGAAATGAAGAGATTGAACTTCTATATATACAAGTTTTGACCATAAACAAAGAGACATGTCTTTTTGGAGGAGAGGTCGACTTCACAAGTAGGCTCATGTTGGCTAGTAGAGAAAATATATTATTCCAACTTGTAAATTCTTTTTCTCTCAATCTATGAGGAGTTAGAGGGTGAGCAATAACTCATTGAAAGAGGAAAATGTCCTCTACAAGCAGGTGCCAATTTCATCCTTAGATAAGTTAATTTTACCATCAAGAAAATTATATTTTGTGAACTGTCATCATTATTTCATCCATGGCAACCTATATGATTATGTTTTTGGACAATGCTTAGTGCTTCTTGACTTGTGTTCTTTATTAGGATTAAGGGATCATGGGCATTTAGATTAAAGCTCCTTTTTTTATTCATGGAATGTACCTATTAGGATTAGGGCTTGATTTTTTCATAAGGAACAAAGACTAGGGCATCATGAGCATCAATAAAGATGGCTAGGGCTTCATCTTTTTTGCCAACCAACACTCGTCCATGCATCATTATCTCATGAGGTCAAAGGCTAGGGTTTTTTGCATCATCTTCATGCTTAGGGTTTTCTCCTAAGGTTTGCATAAGGTTAGAGTTATTCATGTATTACGAGAATATTTTCCATCTCCAACAATGCAATATTGACATCAATGACAATTTCTACCAATAGTCCCCCCTTTATCATTGATGGAAATATTATTGTCCTTTCAACAATTTCTCCCCCTTTCACATCAATGGAAAATGGGGTGCCCAAGTACTCCCCCTATCAAGCTGCTTCTTGATATGTTTCTCCATCCTATTTCCTTCATCAATGATAGTTCTCCATGATAGATATGTTGTTCCCCCTATCATGGTGCTCCTTGTTATGTTGCTCTTTGCAACTCCCTTAGTCATTATGGTTTTAATGTACTTTCTCCCCTTAAGCCTTTGTATACCTTCATGGAAATGGATGAGGTAGATGATCAACCAACTCCCCCTGTCTGCATAAACTCTTCTAGATCATTTTTTTTTTCTCAAGATAAAAAAGATTGCTGCCTTGTGATCAAGTGGAAGACATCTTCAACAATGGATGTGTAGCGAAGACACAAGACCATGATCTTCTTCAATGGAATTACACCCGAGAGATGATCTACCAAGTGATGATTGTCCATGTGTGACTCATCAAGGGTTTCATAGGGCTCTTTAGATATAACTTCAACAAGAATAGTCAAGAATCGCAAGCTCCCCCTAACAGTATGGATGGTCTCCTTGTTAGCAAAATTTCATCCTCAAAACATGGAATATCATATTTTCCAAAGATGTACTTATTAAATCAACAACAAGAGTTGATGTCTTAGTGTTTAAAAGGATTTCTAATCCAATTTTCTTTCTTCTCCATACTTGTGTGACTTTCTTCTCTTGCTTGGTAGTCATGCTTTTAGCTTGGTTAGGAACCCATGTCAAGTTACAATCACGAGCCATATGTCCATTGTTATGACATTTGAAGCTCCATCTTGTTCATGAATGAGGAATCATGACTTCTTGAAAAGTTGCTTATAGGGAGCTGATATGTGCCATTATAATTGTCCTTATGGTAGGCCCTACAATCCTTTGCCATGTGCCTAAAAATTGTATAAGAATAACAGTAACCAAAAACTATACTTTGGTACCTAGAGGATGGAGATTTCCTTGATGTACTTCTAAAGTCATTCTACCTTGGGATTCTTTGATGATATCCATTGCCTCTTGCATCCTTGACACTATCTACATATCTTCTTGGAGTAGGGTTTCTTCCAATGCCATCTTGACTCTTCTCCTTGCTTTCCCTGGAACAAGGGGCATTGATATTTCTTCCAAGCTTCTCCACATCCTTATCGTTTAAAACATTAGGGTTTGCATCCTTATTGTTTGAAGCATTAAGGTTTGCATCATTCTTTTTTGAGGGTTCACGTACATGACCAAGAGCTGATTTATCAAGAGGAGATCTTTGATGACTTGGATGCCATCTAGGGTTTGGGAGCTCTTTAGACTCTTATTCAGATGTGTTGATTTTTGGTAGCATCGGATGTGCTCTAAGCCTCAAAATTTGTAGGTAGGTTAGGACACATGTATTTCAAAATAACCAGAAATCGTTTTGGGAAATTCCACCTAGATACAATTTTATTAATATAATTAATTATTTTTAATGGATTCCTAGGTCTAAACTTAGAAGATTAAAATAATTAAAGGGTATTAATAAAATCGGTGTGAATCTTCTAGGAAAAGATTAAGATTGAGTCAATATGATTCGAGCCCTTGATTATAATTTAATTTGAGCTATTGATTACTCAACGAGAAGATTATAAGAAGGACTTCGATGGGTATTTGGAATATACATCGAGTGAGATTGAGAGTTCGATTTCTCAAGAGAGCAGCACAACAGTTGCCAGAGAAGTCATCGAGGAGATCTCTTGTAGTGAGGGGTAGGGATAGTTTTTTGGTTGGAGTTTCCTGATCTGGGGATACATTGTAGAGAAGGAAAAGAGAGACCTAGAAGGGGCAACACAATTCCATGCAGAGGCAATGCATAGCTTCAGAGGGAGTTCGAAATTCAGCTGGGAAGTTGAGTTCCAGAGCCAGAAGCTAGGGTGTGAGACTGGAGGGCCATAAGAACAAAGTTCCAGATAACAAAATATCAGCGGAAGAGGTAACACAAACCCCAGAGAGGCTGACACATATTTTTCATAGGCTAATGCAGAGGCTGCAGAGAGCCAGCGTGGGGCCAACCATCTTGGGCCTAGACTAGTGTCATTTCGCTAGTTACACTGTGAGGTATTTCTCACTAATTTCTCTGCTAGTTAGATTCTCTATATTGGATAGGCAGTAAGGCATCGAAAAATTGTATTCATAAACTACTGCATAATAATACAAACCCTCAGCTGTTGTATAGATTTTCCCGCATTGGGTTTTTCTGAGGACATTTGTCCAAAAGCAACGTTGTCAATTGTGTGTGTGGTTATTTCTTCTTTCTCAGTTCTTATTTCCGCATATTGTAATGTCCCACCTTACCAACCATCCCTAGTGTTGAGCCTTGAAAATGTCATTCATTTCCATTACACTTTCACTATTATGTCTGTTATATCACCTCCATTTCACTACTATGTCACCACATTCATCTCACTTTCATTATCATTGGGCCACATTTATGTTTTTCCAATCTTTATTAATTCTAAGCCTTTTAAGTGAATTTGTGGTTAAAAATTAGGAAATAATGTGCATAAGCTTATACCTAACCAATGGGTTGAGATTGTTGACATGTGTAGGTTGAAAGGAGGCTTCTAGAAGCCCCTTATGTGGCACTCTAAGGCCAAATTCGAATTTGAGTGGAAAGAATCATGGGATCATGAGGATATGTGTCACATCTCCTAATTGTATTGTAACTCTAAAAAGACATGTGTCTTATCAAATCCTATTTTGATTAGGACTCTAGAGAGGGAGAGATTCATGGACTCTCATTAATGAGATGGATTCTCATCTTTTTGTATAAATAGGAGATCTCTCTCCTTCATTTGTTAGCTTGTTAGCTTGTTAGTCTTATTCTTAGCTTGGAGTTTGTAGTTCTTCTTTGATGGATTTGGAAAGCTTTAGAGAGCTTTGTTGTACTTTGTAATTTGAAGAATTTGAATAAAGCTTTGATGTTATCAACATGGAAGGAGATGCGAAGTAGATGTCATGGAGCATATTATAATGTAAGGTAGAGTAGATTTTATTTTGTAATTTTGCTTTGATTTCATTCATGTATGTCATTTTATTGCTTTCAAGTTTGATAGTTTAGATTTTCCATTCATGCAATTTTAATTCATGCAAGTGTGTTC
>APFE031152736.1:0-13105 GCA_000404065.3 Pinus taeda
AAGTTATACTTAACTATTTCCTATGTGTCGGAATATCCTAACATCTACATTATTAATAATTGCTTGATGAAAGAGAACCAAAAATAATTAATTAGAAGACAACATACTTCACAAGTAATTGTTAAGCTAAGGAAAATCAAACTTGACCTGCAACTACTTTGATTTTCCAATAGGGGCTTGGCGGGTTTATTGGCTTGGGTCTTTGGGTCTTGGAAGTCTCTTTTGTAAGCAAATTCTAAAGAAAAAGAGAATCATTTTCTGGGGTTTCCCCTTGTAGGGGTTTTGCCCTGGCCTGGAGCCTACATCTTGTGTACTTTGTCTCTTTGTGATCTTCATTGTGTTTGGCAATTGCTTGATGAACAGATTTAAAGAAGTAATAAAAGACCAACTAACATCACAAGTAATTATCAAGATAAGGAAAATAAGTTATAATTTACAAGTCTCCATATATTTCCAACATTTCCCTCCTCCCAACCCTAGAACCTGAAGAAATTATTCTCACCATATTCAAAATAAAATGAAATTTAAAGCTAAAAAAAAGATCCCTCCAAGAGATGGAGTTTGTATCTGTAAGAAATTGAACCAAGGAAAATGCAAGGCAAGAAGAGTAATAGAGGAAGCCAACGAAAACTCACTCTACGGAAAACACCAGCCCAATAGAGAAATTTGAGACCAACTCAATTGATCAAGACCCCAGAAAGGATGACCAACCAATGAAATTTCACAATAACCCAACAAATTACAAAAGGTTGTAAATTTTACGGGGGTTGTAAGTAAAACATTGATAATCTTATAAGCACTATCCTGAAAACACAAAGGAGACCACACGAGGAACACAAAATTAACTAGGCTAGCAACCAAGACTTGAGATTTGAAAAAGAAACAAACCAACCTAGAAATTGAAGCTAGGTAAATAGAGGGAGTACCACCAAGCTGACAATGGCTACCACCATAAACTCTAATGCAATTCTCGTGACAACCAATCTATGTATCATCGCCCTTACAAAAAAACTAGAACTAGATGTGCTACTAGGAGCATTGCGACTCACACAACCTAGTCGAGTCCATAACAAAAAGTCCAAGAACAACAATTACCAGAAGTATGGAAAATATCGAGAAAAGCCATGGCTATGCCAAACTTGATAAACTCAGAATAGAAAAAAATAAAAATAAAAATAAAAATGTTCACCAATAGCAAGCCATACCATAAAACCCAACTAGATCAATGCCAATTTAAGCAACCACCTTGAGCCTTCGCCGTTATCCACCTCCCCCCACATTCTCTGCCATAATGACAACCAACACTGGAATGGAGGCAAACATCAAGTCAGGAAGCCTCTCAAGGACAACCCATGTTTTAGCTTGAATAATGAACCATACCTCCCACAAAGAAACCTCACAATTTGTGTAATATAGCAAAACAAAAAATTGCCCTAGACTTCAACACAGATTCTTGTTCCAACAATATAATTGCAATATAAAGAATGTAATTTCAATAACAGTGCTATATTGAATATGGTACCATTCCAACAATATGATTCAACAGTCTGTCAACCAATGGAATTCCAACGCAATTCACAAACCCTAATAAATTTAGTAACGTAGCAATGCCCTAACAGAATTTCAGATTCACAACTATCAAACCCTACTCAAATCTGTCTACTCAAGTACCCAAGCTTGTCTCAAGCATATCCTTGTTTTTGCCTTCAAACAGTTTGGACCTTGTATAGTTAAACCCTCATATTTCCTAAGAAATGCTTCATTGCCCTACACTTAACTCCCAAGGTCTTCGTTTGTGCTCTTTTCAAAATCCTAGATGCAGCAATGCCCTAACAAAATTTCAGATTCACAACTATCAAACCCTACTTAACCTTGTCTACTTAAATACCTGAGCTACCCTCAGGCCTCTCCTTGTGTCTGCCCTCAAACAGTTTGAACCTTGTACATCTAAACCCTCATATTTCCTTAGAAACACTTCATAGTCCTACACCTAACTCTCAGGGTCTCGATTTGTGCTCTATTCAAAACCCTAGAAGCCACACAGATTTCAAGAGAAGGTTTGTCAACTTCAAGAATCGCTTGTAAGCGACTTTGTTCAACCTTCAGAAACTCGAATCATCCAACTAATTCACTCCAGAGACCTTCGGTTGTCAAAAACAAACTTCGAGAACTTCAACCAACTTCGGAAGGGCTACAGGACCCTGCAGAATTGTCACAACAAGCTATGGGAATTTTGTCTTGGCCTCAAGCAATGCATCTGCCTCAGAGAACCATCTATTATCACAGAGAAGATTTGTGTAACTTTGGGAACAATTGGCCGCAAACTTCGTTATGATTCTAACCTCAAACACTCGTTTTTCCCTACAATTGACTTCAAATTGATTGCTTGAGATGGACATTGCCTTAGAACATATCCATTTGACTTGTTAATGATCCTTGAACCAGAGTCTTCTTTAATAATTTTTGCCAGAACAAGTTCAAGAAATAAAAGAAACCCTCGTTGCCTCCAGATGGTTGACCTATGCCAAAACCAAGAATCAAAACAGAGATTCGCTACCCTTCTAGATTGGTATTCCTATGCCAAACAAGGATCAAGAACTACGAAATTTCATTGCTTCTCCAGATAATTTTCCCATGCCAGAACAGGGAGAAAAGATAGAATGGTGTCAACTAGGATGGAATTTTTCACTGCCAAAATTGATAAAAAGAAAGGGGTCTTAAACCCCTTAGAGCTAATTCTCAAGAAACAAATGAATTGATCCACACAATGATGATGATCCAAATGAGTTCATCCCTCTTGTATTTATAGATTTCCAAGAGGGGTTTCTCCTCTTAATTGATTGAGTAAAATACATTCCAAACCCCAACTTCAGATTTCTTTGCCCAACTACCACCAAAACTTGCCCAAACCTGGGTATTTTTGGGGTTTCCCCCTTTATTAAGGACTATAGCTTACGGGGATCGATAGGCTACTTTGTCCCTCATTAGCGCTTAATTTGGGGAGGAAATCGCAGTCCCCCCTGCCCAAAATTGCTTGCCCTCAAGCAATTGCAGATTTGGGTGTTGAAAAATTCGTTCTCCTTCCCAAGTTGCATCGTCCTATGGTAGATTCTTCCATCTAATAAAGTATTTTGGAATTACGCATCCCCTTAACTCCTTTTCTCGCACAGCCATTATCATCTCCAGAATCAACTCTAGTTGTCCTTCTTCATCTAATGGTGGCAATTCAATAAAGGTGGTGACATACTGTCCCACAACGTTCTTGAGGCATGATACATGGTATGCATTATGGATTTTGTTGTCCTTTAGTAGCTCTAACTAATACGCCACTTCACCAACCCTTTAGAGAACTTAGTAAGGTCCATAAAATCTACGTTTCAATTTTTCGGCACGACTTTTCTTGAGTGTGGACTGTCTATAGGGCTACAGTGTCAAGAAAACAAGGTCTCCTACCTCAAAGTTGTGTTATGTTCGATGTTGGTCTATGTACATCTTTTGTCAATTTTGAGTAGCCTACATGTTTTCCTTGAGTACCCTGAGGATATCCTGACTCTCTTGTATCCAGTCTTTAGCAATGGGTGCCTTGTCATCACCAAAAACACTATCAATAAAAGAGGGTGCATCATATCCATATAGGGCTTTGAAGGGTGTCATCCCAATGGATAAATGGTAGGTGGTATTGTAGCAATGCTCCCCAAGGTACAACCATTTGATCCATGCTTTTTGATGGCCCGTCACATAATTGTGTAAGTACCCTTCAATCCATTTATTCACAACTTTTGTTTGACCATCTGTTTGTGGGACGCAACTAGTGCTAGGGGTTAATTTTGTTCCCACTAGTCTAAACAACTCCTGCTAGAATGCACCCATAAACCTATTGTCCCGATCGCTGACTATATTCTTTGGTAGTCCATGGAGTCTGAAGACTTCTTTGAAGAATAGTTTTGCTACATGTTTGGTCAAATAATCAGCTGAGATCGCAAACAAGCGTGCAAATTTTGTCAACGTGTCCACTATCGTGTAGATACAGTCTTTGCCTTGCACTTTGGGTAATCTTGTGATGAAGTCCATTGAGATGCTCTCCTATTTTTGTTTAGGAATTGGTAGAGGTTGGATAAGACCTATAGGATGTGTGTGCTCGACCTTATTCTATTGGCATATCACGCATATCTATGTCCAATTGATGGATTGTCATTTGTAACCTTCATAATCTTCTCCTTAAGTGCGATTCAAGAACCAAATATATCATGACTTTATAATAAATAATATCATCGACTATTTTGTACCTGTCATCCTAATTTTGTCGGTTAATGCACATGCAAACTGGTTTTTGGTGCATTCTGCTGAGAGATGAATCCTCCAATCTTCTGCAAGTTCCATGAGGGAACATTCTGTTGGTTTCCTGGAAAGTGCATTAACCACGACATTCTTTTTCCCCTTCACATACTCAATGTCAAAATTATAGGCTTGGACTTTACTTACCCCCTTCTGTTGTCGTTCATTCAGGTCCTTTTGCTCCAAGAAATGACATAGGATTTTGTGGTTTGTCCTGACTACAAACCTATTTCCCACCAAATATTGTCTGAATTTTGCCAAAGCGTGCATGATAGCCAACATCTCTTTATCGTATATGGAGTAAAGTTTCTCTGCGTCCTAAAGCTTTTGACTTTCAAATGCAATGGGGTGGCTCTTTTTGCATTAAGACGGCTCCTATTCCTTCTCCTGATGCATCACACTCTAATACAAAGGGTTGACTAAAGTCTAGAAAGGCCAAAACTAAACATGAGCTCATCACTTCCGTAAGCTTGTTGAACATCTTGTCTGATTCTTCCGTCCACCTAAATGCTCCTTTCTTCGTCAAATCTATTAATGGTGTGCTTAATTGAGAGAACCCTTTGACAAATCGCCAGTAATAGCTGCAAATCCCGAAAAATCCTGCAACTCCATCAAATTCTTAGGTGCGAGCCAATCCAATATCACCTGAATCTTCTCTTGATGAACTTGTACTCCCTTTGCACTAATTATACGTCCCAAATAAAGAATTTTCGTCATTCCAAACTCGCACTTTGATGCCTTGGCATAGAATGACTATTCCTGCATTATGCTCAAAATTTCATCTAGATGCCCCAAGTGATCATCCCATGTGTTGTTGTATATGAGAGGGTCGTCAAAAAATACTAGTAAGAAACTCCTCAACTGCTTGTTGAAAGTACTATTCATGCGGGATTGGAAAGTGGCAGGAGCATTGGTTAGCCTAAATGGCATGACCAGAAGCTCAAAGTGTCCACAGTGGCATCAGAACGTTGTTGCCGGTAACGTTTGTGTTTGCTAGGAATTGAACCATTATTTGATAGAATTGTTGTTGTCCCTGGGCTAATATCTGGGCTATTTCTTGTTGCACTCGAATAATTTGTTGCCCTTGTTGTTGTCCTTGTTGCTACCCCTGTAATATCAAATTTGTTGTTTTTGTTTGCCCATGAATTAGTACATGTAAAAGATCTTTGGAATCCAGTCCTCCTCGATCCTCCTGATCCACCATGGTTGTGCTATGGTTGTTTCTTCTTTTCCTTACTGTGACGTTGTTGGCATCGGCTGGAAGCATATAAGGTTCATGAACTCACAAGCTGGCAGGATGTTTGTGCTCTGGTACCACTGTAATATAGCAAGAAATTTTTTGCCTTAGACTTCGACACCAACTCTTGTTCCAACAGTATAGTTGCAATATAAAGAATGTAATTTCAATAATATTGCTATATTGAATATTGTACCATTCCAACAATATGACTCAATAGTCCATCAACCAATGGAATTCCAACGCAATTCACAAACCCTAATATATTTAGTAATGTAGTAGTGCCCTAATAGAATTTCAAATTCACAACTGTTAAACCCTACTTAACTCTGTCTACTTAAGTACCCAAGCTGGCCTTAGGCCTATTCTTGTTTCCGACTTCAAACAGTTCGAACCATGTACAGCTAAACCCTCATATTTCCTTAAAAACGCTTCGCTGCCCTACCCTTAACTCCTAGGATCTTGGTTTGTGCTCTGCTCAAAACCCTAGAAGCCGCAAAGATTTCAGGATGAGGTCTATCAACTTCAAGAATCGTTTGTAAGGGACCTCATTCATTCAACTTCAACCTTCAAAAACTCGGATCGTCCAACTAATTCACTGCAAAGACCTTCAGTTGTCAAAAACACACTTCAGGAACTTCAACCAACTTCGGAAGGGCAACAGGACCATGCGGATTTGTCACAGCAAGCTACAGGAATTTCATCTTGGCCTCAAGCAATGTGTCTGCCTCAAAGAACCATCTATTATCACAGAGTTGATTCGTGTAACTTCAGGAACAATTGGCCACAAACTTCACTATCTGACCTCAAACACTCGTTGTTCCTTACGATTGACTTCAAACTGATTGCTTGAGATGAACACTGCCTTAGAACATATTTGTTTGACATGTTAATGATCCTTGAACCAGAGTCTTCTTTAATAATCTATGCGAGAACAAGTTCAAGAAATAAAAGAAACCCTCGTTGCCTCCAGATGGTTGACCTATGCCAGAACCAGGAATTAAAACAGAGATTTGCTGCCCTTCCGAAACGGTATTCCTATGCAAAACAAGGATCAAGAACCAAAGAATTTCGCTGCTTCTCCAGATAGTTTTCCTGTGCCAAAATAGAGAGAAAAGACAGAATGGTGTCAACTAGGGTGGAATCTTTCACCACCAAGATTGACAAGAAGAAAGGGGTCTTAAAACTCTTAGAGCTAATGCTCAAGAAACAAATGAAATGATCCACACAATGATGATGATTGAAATGAGTTCATCCCTCCTGTATTTATAGATTTGCTAGAGGGGTTTCTCCTCTTAATTGATTGAGTAAAATACACTCCAAACCCCAACTTTGGGTTTCTTTGCCCAACTGCCCACAAAACTTGCCCAAACCTGGATATTTTTGGGGTTTTCCCCTTTATGGAGGACTATAGCCTATAGGGATTGATAGGCTACTTTATCCCTCATTAGCCCTTAATTTGAGGAGGACATTACAGTTTCCCAACCCGAAATAATCCTTGGCACATGTTGGCTGCCATCATGTTTGGGAGGGGGAGGAGAGGGGTTGGTACCCCTCTTAATACATAATCACTCATGTCGAAGTGGCATCACAGATCCTGTGCTTGAGCACCCTCCATGGGGATAGTTTTTTGTTTATTTACCTATTTCTACATCAGCTCATTTCCTGTTTTCACATTAGATGTCAGAGGTAAAAAAATAAAAAGATGTTATTTTATTATTAATTTTACCCATATATGTACAAGGAGATCTCTCCCACCTTCGGTTGTCAGACCATCTTGACATTACCCACGTACATACACGGAGAACTCTCTCACCCGCACTAGCAGAGCACCTTGCTTCTCTTGGTGCAACAAGGACTGTATGAGAGCCAAATTGCAAAATTGCCTCAATTATTGCGTAAATCAAGTCCATGTTTCAGTTTATATGCAAGTTCAATGGAACCAAGGTTATATTAAGGAGTAAAGGGTTGTGTCTAAAGTCACAAAGGAATTTCTGACGTAGTTTAATCTTTCGAATAACTTGACAGACCCAACACCTATACACAAGATGTAACCATCCATCTCAATCTCTGCATCGGGATCAAGGCCGCATATTCAACTTCTCAAAACAATTTGCTTCTCATCAATAACTTCAGGGCTGCCTGCCAACGATAACAATCATTGTTCCACAGCCCTCAAGGTGAAAGTACAATAGTGCTCTGTTCTTATAAATAATCATGTATAGTTACAGTTAACAAACCCCTATTGAAGCAATTCAGGGAACCAAAATCTTGATGTACTCTAGCATCTTGGGTTATCTCGGATTCGTACAAGGAAACTGGATAGGAAGATATAATCGCTAATGGAGAAGCGAGATTCCTCATATATGCAAAGTCTGGGAATGGCGTTGGAGATAGATTATGGCCATGAAATTATTTTATTGGGATTGAACTCACGATCATAGGTTGGCGAATTTAACTTTTACCATTCAGAAGTCTCTTCCTCAACATAATATTAGTTGCATATACCCAAATTGGCGACCAGGGTTTTGATTTGATAGTTAAGTAAGGGCGGTGATATTCCCACCAGTGTTCAAATCCCCAGAGACATGTTTCAGGTGGTTGGCCTCAGGTACGAGTCCTAGAAAACTCTGCAAAATAGAAACCCCACCGGATGCTTCTTGGCCAAAAAGGATCTCCTTTAAGTACTGTAAGCTGCTGCACGTCATTGTAATTCCTGGATTGGGTAAGGGCATGGTCGGGAGCATCTTGTCAACCCATAAAGATAAAAGAAAAAAAAACAGTTGTTGGTACTAAGTGCAAGGGCATTCATACAAACCTGGGGCATTCCGTGCTTTGTGGTTATACTCCAGGGCACTGGCTGAAAAAGCTCTCCAGTAAATTCAAACGATGAATCTCCATCTACGCCTGTTTGTTGAGCCACCTGCCATCCAACCCATCACTACAGAATGCCAAAAATTTCAATGCCAATGCCTGGAAACACTATATGACAGCATGGACATTCAAATTATTACCTGGCTGCAGAAGACCTGAGATGATAACAGGTTTTTTAATATCTGTTCAGACTGCCAAAAAAGAGACAAATATCACCCCAGTCAACAACTGCCATCTAGAATCCTAAAAAAAAAGTTTTGATACGCTGTAAGTGTATGAGACTTAAAACTAGGATTGGTTTCACCTGAGGTTCAAGTTGAAACGAACCATCATAGGTTTCCACAAGCTTGAGGCCCATGCTCACGTGCAATGAATGCCCACTGCCATTCGAGCGAATGTGTCTTCTTTTGCCGCTGACATGGAGGTTTTTCATGTTCCAGGTGTCTACTCTGCACAGACATTGGCAACACTGTGGTGAGAGCAGAGCAGATATGGGAGCGGGAAGAGGTCTCGAGCCTTGAAGTTTGGGTGTTGTGGCGGAATGCAGTCCAGAGCTCAGAAAGGCAGAAGCCATATATGGCGCCCCTGTCATATTCAGTTAGAATTGCTTCTCAATCGATCACCAGAAGATAAGGTGTATATATATAGGTGGACATATGCTGGTTGTTTACAAAATACAAATCGACTTGGTTTCAGATGCCAAAGAAAATTTGGATTTCAGATGATTGATGATATTAGGAGCAATAATTTGCTTTGGATTTCAGATGTTTGTTTTGGATTTCAGATGATTGGTGATATAAAGAGCAATAATGATCGAAGGCACTGTTTGTTAAATTATTGTAGAGAAGCAATGGGCGGGTGTAGTAGACCCGACTGCACGAGATATTCTGAACAGTCACTCATCATACAAATTTTCCACTTGGGAACATCATCCCACGGATCCTAAATCTGACCTGGCTGTCTAGTTATATATTTGTAGAAATTGTTTTAGGTTCTTTATAATAATAGTTTAGGGGTTAATTTAATTCGTTATTACATTTTTGTAAGTTAATTGATTAATTTTGTATTTCTTAGTATATTTGTGTTTTTTAAATAAAAACGATTTTATTTAAAATTATATTAATGAGATGTTAAATTAATTTGGATTTTTTTTTGTAAAATAGAGTACAAAAGATAATAATACGGTGTAAATAATAAATTTTAGATTAAAAAGAAAAAAATTAAAAATAGTCAAAATTCATATATCTAATAAATTTTAGATTAAAAAAAAAAAAAAAAAACATTTAAAAGTAGTCAAAATTCATATATTTAATTAAATTTAGATTAAAAAAAAAACATTTAAAAGTAAGTCCAAATTCATACATCTAATCAATTTAGATTAAAAAAAACATTTAAATGTAGTCAAAATTCATACATCTAAGCAATTTTAGATTAAAAAAAACATTTAAATGTAGTCAAATTCATACATCTAAATAAATTTTAGATTAAAAAAACATTTAAAAGTAGTCAAAATTCATACATCTAATCAATTTTAGATTAAAAAAAAAAAACATTTAAAAGTAGTCAAAATTCATACATCTAATGAATGAGAATTTAAGGTTGAAGTTTATTTTGGATGTGAACATATTATAATAGAGCAAAAGGGACCATGGAACATGATTTTTCTTTTTATGAATGATTCAACTTTGAATTAATTTTGAAGGGTGAAATATATTTGCATTTTATGTATAAGACTAATTCTTTTTAACTTAACTAAACAATAATGGAGTAGTATTTTGCATTTTCAATTGTATGGTTTGTTTCATACTCATAAAAGTTAATCGTTAATGTTTTCAATTTTAAATTAGATTAATTTATGCATTTCAATTTTGCAATACAATTCCAAATCCTCAAAACTAGGAAATGCTTGTTAAGAAATCCCTTTAATCAACAAAGCTTCATATCTTTGCATCCATTCGTGTGGTTTATGGTCTTAGGTCATTTACAACAATACAATGTTAAGGGTTTGATGAAGTTGTGGAAATAAGAGGTGATAGCCCCACTTAAGAGACCTTTACACATATGGTAACATTACTATTCATGAAACAATCTAATTCAAGCATCGAAGCTTAAAATGAACAATGGTGACATGGAATCGAATATCAACAATGATACAAAATTATTTATAATTGTTTTTCTTGCTTTATTGTTCTTTCCCCATATTTCTCTTACATTCTATCACCTTAAACTTCCCTTTGAGGACAGATGTAACCCATTTGCTGGTTTGTGATAAAAATTACTATCAATACTTTAAATTAATGATTCCATTAGGATTTAGTAAAATCTTTTATTTTACAAGAGATTAAACCCACAATCTCTGGCTCTGCGTTCTTTTGACTTTATCCCTTTCTTTTTCAAGAACCTTTATCTTCCCTTTTATTTTCCAACATTATCACAGTAGATGGGAACTCCGCTTTTGGTTCAACTTATCATCTTTCGGTTTCATTTACCCATATCTTCCATATCTCTTCTACTTTCATTCCCATGCTCATTTCCAAGTGCCATTGTACACCTTAAATTGGCAATCTTATTAGGGAGATACAAATCTTCTAAGCACATTAATAAGACCTTTCAACTAAAAAAAAACATGAAAATATCATTTGGGTGTTGTTATCACTCTGTAATTTTTGAGGTTACATAGTAAATTATAGAGGTAACCTTAGAACCACTTTGGAAACTAAGAATCCAACCCTTCCAGTTTTAGAGAGGGATCCCTCTTTATGATTTAGCTTTGTTTCGCTGATGATATTAGGTTAGTTATCATGTTCAAGGTTGGGCTTTTTGTGTTGTTGGGTTGAGATAGTGGAATTAGGCCCTTGGGCATTGGAGTCACGGGTTATATTGATCAAATGCAGAGTTTACAGCCTAAACTTACAGGGCAGGGTAGGCAAGTTCATTGGATACTTTAAGATCTATGGTATGGAGAAGAAGAAAAAGATTTGGCAATCGAATTAAAGCAGAGCAATTAAGAATTATGTTTTTAATTTTCAGTAGAAAACATAGAAATTATTCATAAGTCAAATACAGAGTGTACTTTTAAACAAATTATGTTCATACTCTTCTTAGAATAATTTAGATTTCATAAACATATATGAAAAACAATGAAAGCATTTAATAGAGAAAGATGCACTTCACCAATGAAATTGACACAAGAATCTTGTAATGCTTATGTTGTATTACTGAAATATGATCCATGATAGTTGTGTGAACTTCTTTACAACATCAGTCCTTTCTTCAAAACTAATCCCAACACTAATACTTCGATTTTTTAAGTATTTATACAAAAATAATTACGAAATATCTTGATTCAAAAGATCAAGATGGAATCCTATTAATGTCTAAACTGATTACAAAATTAGAACAAACTAATAAGAATCATTAAATTGTTGAATGTTGGCCATGTTTTTTAGGAAGATTGTTGGTGATTAGGTTGTTGAAATATGGCAACAAGAATATTCCAAATCAATGTGTCCTTGATTAAAATTGTGAATTAAAATTGAATTTAGTCTTAACAGCTACTTGGAAATAATTAATTTATTTATTTAAAATTAATTAGTTGGAGAAATTCAAGTTAGAAGTCTTTCTGAAGTCATGCAAGAGTTATCCCTTAAATTAAAGAGATAAGATTGAGTTATATTTGAGTTGTAACTAGTTAACTCAATTTACTGAGTTAAGTTGAGTTAAATTAGTTCCAAACTGTTTGAGGAACTAATAGTGAGTTAACAGTCAGTTGATGCATTAATGCACTCAACTAGTGCTACTCTAGTTAATTGAAGATTCCCTCATCAGAAACTCATGCATATCTATTCTGAGAAAGACCTAGTTGAGATAAATGTTCAAGGACAATGTACTATCAGTTGCATGTGTTTTCTCGTGGAGAAAACTCATGCATGCAATCAAGGATTCATCCTTGAGGATTGCGCAGTTTTGAAGGATTGGTTTTCCACTTGGTAATAGGAAAATCATCCATAAGGAACAGCGCAAGGAAATAGGAGCTTCGAGGGTAGAGAGGAAGGCTGGAGAGAAGCCAAATTGTCTGTGAACATCTGTGAGGATTGTACTAAGAGTTGGCTAGCTGTGAGAGCTAGGGATTTGTATAATTCCTATGTATTTCCACCATGTATGATAATACAATAGTGTGGGGCTTTTAGCTGAGGCTTTCCCCAAAGTATTTTCATGTGTATTGTGCCATTGATTCTTCTTCTTCTGGTTATATTGTTCAGCTCAATCTTTAAGGTTCCGCAAATTGATATTAGAAGTAGGTTATAGTATTCTACTTTGATTTATATTGCATTATCGGGTTAACCTACCACCAGACTTTCTACATGGTATCGGAGCTATGAACATTATATTGAGAAGAGAATTCGAAGTTTGAAGTTCGGGGTTGCAAGTTCAAATTGAATTCATATCATACTTCAAGGTTGGCCAATGGCGTTCTATGGCTTGAGACTTGAGTATGCCTTGGAAGGTAGCTCGAATTACATAGCATGGAAAGATAGAATGGAGGCTGTATTAGAAGACAATGGCTTGAAGGAATTCATTGATCAAGAAATTCTAAAGCCATCTTCAACTAGTGCACAAAAGTTGGCTGAATGGAAGAAGTGTGTGGCGAAGGCAAGA
>APFE031152741.1:0-10997 GCA_000404065.3 Pinus taeda
AATGGATATTTATCTAATTTTTCAAACTTTGAATTTAAAGACACTAGTTTATTTAGATCCAAGAGAAGTAGGTTAATAGACTTAGGTATATTTCTTTCATGGGGATTTAATATTTCTATAAAAGAGAAAACTTTTTTAGGTGAGATTTTCCAACAATAGTGTATTTAAGATTTAAGAAAACAATGCTATTTCATAACACTTCAAATTTGTTTGGATCCAAAAATTGAAGATATGGAGGAAGATTTGACATCTAGAATGTTGAGGAAGGGTGATAACTCTCTATGTTCTGTAGTAAAAAGGAAATTCCTCTCAAGAAAAGCTATAAGACATGGAGGTATTTAAGGACCCACCCTATACGCACATTGTAAGGATAACTACAAAGTTTGATCCCACTTTATTTTTACATACACCATTGCTAGATAATTTTTTTCTTATAAGTAAGCACCCCACCCTTTAGCCTATAGGTAAGGGTGAGATATTCTTTAGGGCTTAGGGCCATTCAACAACAAAGCTTGAATCCATTACAACAATATACTCGATATGAGCTTAACATGTCACTTGCAAGAATTAAACCTGGGTGGAAAGGATAAGAATCATTCATCCCAACCACCCAAAATAAACCCAAATAACACCTTTGTTAGACAATTACTAGATTATTGAGAGAAATCTGCAAGTTTAGCTAATCCACTAATAGATAATGTTATCAACTTTTTTAGAGTTGGAGTGGTGGTCCATAGAAGTATTAAAGTCTTCATAACAAGTTGAGTACAACCCCAACATATATTATGTGGTCTATTTTGAAGGCCAAGGACATTATCAATTTTTAGGAAAGAGCCTATCTTCTTCTTAGCGATAGATTAGAATCATACTAGCAATGATTGAACCAATAGAACAATCATAGTTTAAAGTTATCATTCTTGAAGAGGAACCAAATTTCTTATAATTGTTGGGCATAGAATATTGACGTTCTCACTCAAATATGATTCCCTTCCAAATATAGTCACGGTCTCTTGATAAAGGATGGGCTAAACTCAATTTTGAATGGGCAATGAAAAATGATCTAGATATAGTAAGAGCTAGCTATATTCTATGAAATCCTATTGGTAGGTTTCTTAAGGCCTCAAATTCTTGGGATCTTACAAATAACAAGCAGGGATTGTTGGCCTCATTGATGGTATGATACTTGCAAAAGCTTGTAACTTTAAAAGTATCATACTTAAAGAAGAATCAACATTACTCATCCATTGTCTTAACAAGAAGGCCAAGCCTTCACGATGGGACCTTGAATGGATAATTTAAATGAGGGTTTCGTAACTATGGATTTGAAAATGCAAGGTTCATTTATGTGCAAAGAAGTGTGAATTAAATAGTAGATCAGATTACAAATAAGACATTTTGTTGCGAACTCAACATATATTTGGACCTAAAGGTGTTAGATATATAGACGATTCAAATTGGAAGGCCACAATGTTACCTAAAGTAAACAAAATTCAACCACACATAAGCACACAACCGTGTCAATGTCATCAATAGTAAAGTCAACTCCATATTCAATTCCCAATCATGTCAACTCCATATTCAATTCCCAATCATGTTAACCCACTTAGCTTGCAAGCTTCTAAATATGCTTCGAAATGGTATCCAAATTATTTGACAACAATGTCAAGTATGTCAACAATCCTTTTATGACTTAGCTATAAACAATACATTGCATGCCTCTCATTCTCAATACAAACCATGATCAAGGAATATATTTTTTGTATTTCTCTCATGAATATGGATCTCTTAGTGTGGCCGAAGACTCTCAACAACAATTATTCAGAGATATGAGTTTCAACCCTCCTTTTATTTTCTTTAATTTAAGTCTCATTCCAAACTCAAATACTAAAATGATAAGGAATAAAAACAACAATCTCTCAC
This sequence comes from Pinus taeda, assembly GCA_000404065.3. Taxonomy (NCBI): domain Eukaryota; kingdom Viridiplantae; phylum Streptophyta; class Pinopsida; order Pinales; family Pinaceae; genus Pinus; species Pinus taeda. The sequence goes on from APFE031152741.1 coordinate 1,921, forward strand.
AAGAATTTTAACTCCCTCCATAACTCATCTAAATTTAACAAAAGATTGAAGATATTGTCAACCAAATTTAAGTTGAGAACAATATTATCAATTCACTCACTAATAGAAAAAAGAAAGAAAAAAAAATACAAAAACGAAGAAATACAAATAATTGTGTTTACTTAATCACCAATTAAATTTAAGTTAAAAAAATATGATCAATTCACTCGCCAATAAAAAAAAACCAAAAAATACAAATAGTTGTATTTACTTAACCACCAACCAAATTTGACTTGAAAACAATGTGATGAATTCATTTACCAATAAAAATTAAAATAACAAGAAAATGTAAATAATTGTGTTTTGATAATTGAAAAAAACTAATTTTAAATAAATATTTATTTATACTTAAAACTCTTTTTTGTTTGTTTGTTGAAAAATCAACCTTATTTATCCTATTTAATAGGAAAGACGAAGATAATGAACTCCTACGACGAAGATAATGAACTCCTACCAAGCTTAAAAAGTGGTCAACTAATAAAGTCAAGATGAAAAAGGAACCTTACCTTTGAAGCACCAACCTTAAAATTGATGCCCTTACCTTTCATGGTTTGGTATATTTTGTGGCCACCACACTTACCCACTAACTCTAACCAACCTACCGACCCACCAAATGCATTTAGAGCATTACAATTTAACAAAAATGGAGCTAACAAAAACGTGGATACTTTGAAAATAAATAAAATAACGTGGATACTTTGAAAAATTAATAGATTAACAATACACATATTATATAATATTAAGACTAAGATATTTTGTATTTTAATTAATGAAAACCGATTATTTTATTTACTTTCTTTTTAATTTTAAATAAAAGTAAAATTGTAAAAAAGGTAAATTGTGTTAGATTGTAATACCTGGTGTTACATAGAATATAGTATTAACTAATATTTATCAAATAGATGATGTTGTTTTTATTGATGAGATATTAATATGTGGGGAAAGATTTTGGATATAAATATTTTTCTGATTTTTAAGATAAGTTTGGGAAGATTTTTTTATCTATGTTTAATTTCTTCCTTTTGATTTGTGGTATAGTACACAGATTTAAATCTGGTAAAGTATAATACAATTATTTCCCAATTCGAGACTTTTGACTTTGCATCGTAGTTTTCCATTTTTCCACAAGAACCATCTTAATTAACCGTTTAAGCAAAAAACAAATATCATTATTATATATATATATTTTGGTAAGTTTTGGTAGGACTTCCTCCGACTTTATGTCCGATTACACACCCCGCTACCATGAGAAGGTAGCCCCAAGAAGAACCTAAACTTCCAGTTTAGTGAAAACTTTTCCATTTCCACGAACAATATATTATATTTTTATTCAAATTATTTTTATTAATAAAATTTTATTTTATCATATATTAAAATGAAAAATAAAATCTAATTTTCTCAATCTGTATTTAAAATTAAATTATTAATTTTAAATATTGGAGAATTTTCACAACTTCCCCAACATAATAACCATAATAAAATAAAAATATCGTAAACTTTTACCTACTTGCACCATAAAAATTATAACAATAATAAAATGTGATCGAGTCATGTAATGCGAGAAAAAAATACCAATAATTCGGAACTTAAAAATAAAATAAATTTACTAAATTACGATATCTATTATTTTTTAAATAATAATTGCACAGCGATGGACCGAGACACCAGTCTTTATAAGTAGTGAAGCTAGGGAAGAGTTGCAGCACGTCAAATTCTTCATAGCAGCCAGGCGTCTCGCGATCGATTCTTAAAGGAAACACAGAAGTCGATTCTCCCAAGAGGCAGGAAATGGCTACGGAAGGTGTGCTCTTCGGCATGGGAAATCCCCTGTTGGACATCTCAGCTGTTGTAGACGAGGAGTTTTTGAAGAAGTGAGCGTTTTCTGACTTGAAAACTTCTAGGTTTTAGGGTTTTAGATTCTGCAAATACAGTGAATACTAATATGTTTTAATTGGTTTTGTTCCAGATACGATGTGAAGCTCAACAACGCGATATTGGCAGAGCCACATCACGTTCCAATGTACGTTCTGCTATTAACCAAGTCTTCCCGAAGTGTGAGAAATCGTGTTAATATCATAAACTCTGGTTCTGTGTCAATGCGGCAGAGCTGTAAGTCCTGGGTCACTGAAGGTCATTTTTTGAGTGCGTTGTTCATCCTAGCTACTGCCTCATTGATCACACACATCGAGCTGCAGAGTTGGGGATTTATCCATCTGCCCATTTCAGTATTTAGATTGTTAAAATATGTTTGCATTATCTGGTGATCTACATATCTTCCCAATACAGTTCAAGGTTTTAGGAATTTGTTTATATACTTATGGCATCATGATAGATCGCAGTTGCTGGTTGACCACTTCGTTTTAATAGGCCCTTTGTACTGCTGTTTGATGTGACTATTATTCCTCTAATCTCTTAGTACTTTGATTTTACATCCTCATCCAGGATTTTTTTTGGAAGTGCTTTGAGAAACAATTCCCAAAGATTGCTGCCCTGTTTAGAGCAGGCTTCCTTTGCCAAGGTGCTACGGGCCAGGTCCGTGAGGTAGCTATTCTGCCAAAATTGTGCAGGGCTTGCAGCTGGCTTCATCTCTTTGAAACTAATACTATTTGGGTGTTGCAGATCTGGTTGAAAATATAACGCTGGTTGACAGCGTAACACTCCTTTGATCCCATCAGGTACCATTCCCCGAGTTTTTGAGTGAACTTGATTTTACACCATCATCTTGGAATGTGTTTTCTACAAGTGATTTGAGAAACATACTCCAAAAGGGGCTGCCCCGTCCAAGCGGTTGCTATTCTACCAAAATAGCCTGGGCCTTGCATTAGGTTTTACTCCTTTGAAACTCATACAGTTTGGTGGGGCAGATCCAAGCAAAAATGCAGCCCCGATGGATTCTGCTTAACACTCCCTTGATCTCATCAATAGACCAATGCCCTGGTTATCTACCCATGCTTGAAGTGTTTGTTCTTTGGTGGTTATTGCCCATTCTCCCAATCATTTTAGACAATCTCTTGTCACCTACTTTGCTCTAGATGTTGGTGCTCCTGACCAGTTCGGTAATTTTAGACTTCAAGTACTTGTATATGGCTTGCTATTGAGATCTTACGTGTAACATAAGTTTTACTGTTTGACCACTGCTACATATTGTCATGAAAGTCAGGTCTGACAGTCATCATATTAGTTTGATTATTATTGCTAGCAATTAAGGAGATTTTTGAATCCTTATTCTATTTTGTATAATTTGAACACTTTTTCATAGCAGTACTTTGCTGGGTATAATTTGGACTCTCAAGTCGTACCTGGTCCATGTGAAGACCAGGCTGAATCAAGAGGGCCACACTAGAACTGGCCTGAGTCAATGGTTTTCCCATGCGAGTATTTGGCAAGCTTTGTAGACACGAAGAGTTTGACTTGGGAAAAGGGATTTTTTTTGGGTGAAATTTAGTATATTTTTTTCTTTGTTTATTTGCAAAGTTTTCTGCTGTCTCTGAGTTGCAAGCTGCCTCTACACTTGTATAGATTCATCTCAACCCTGGATCTATTGACTTTTAAGGGGAATCTAATTTCTCAATGTGCAAACCTTTCAATAATACAAAAACTCAAGGTTTGCACCTCAAGGGATTTGATCCCTCTCAGTGCTTCATAGATCTAGGGTTAAAATGGATCCATGCCAGCCAGTCTTATTTATTTACTTAGGGTGCCTTGTTTTTACACTTATCTCTCTAGGTACTTAGTGAGATGGAGATTTCACTTATGTACTCATTTTTTCTATGTCTGTCATTTTTTTTTGTCTTGGGCTAGTTTCTTAGCTTCTTGTAGCTTTGTTCTTAGATTTTATATATTTTCTTACTCATATTGGGAGTGTCCTACTAGAGGATGCTCCTTGACCATTATTGTGCTCTGCACAAGAATGCCCAGGGAGAATGATCCCAGGTCTCCTATGATTCTCCCTACCTCAGTTGGGAGTTCCACACTCCCTTCCTTGCTCCAAAATGCTCCTTGTCACTCTCCCCACACTCCCCCATGATCCTCCCATGCTTTTTCCTGTGTTCTCTTGCCACGCTACCTCCATGCTCTTGCGATTCTCCATCCCTGGAAATGAGGAAGAAAGCCTTTAAAAAAAGTGGGGGTCCTTGTGTAGGTTTAAATCTCCCTATACTTCCCCCATGATTCTCCCATGCTCGTGTGCTGTTGCCACACTACTCCCATGCTCTTGTGATTCTCCTTCCTTGAAAATGAAGAAAGCCTTTTAAAAAAAAGTGGGGGCCCTTGTGCAGGTTTAAATCTCCCTATACTTCTCCCATGATTCTCCCATGCTCGTGTGCTGTTGCCACACTACACCCATGCTCTTGTGATTCTCCTTCCTTGAAAATGGAGAAGACCTTTTAAAAAAAAGTGGGGGCCCTTGTGTAGGTTTAATTCTAGGGCATACCTTTGTTGGAAGTTCCATACACTGTCATCCTCCACCTTGTTCCACTATGCTCCCCACTACTCTCTCCACATTCCCTCCCATGATCAATGTTATCACAACCGGACTAGAACCGGTTCGATATGAAATTGGCCTTAAAGTGCTTAACTAATTGGTTTCATGGTTCTCTAGCCAGTTCAGTACAATGTTGTATGACACGGCTAAAAACCACGCCCTACAAAACTTGACCCTAGTAAATTAATGGTAATATTAAACTTAAAGTAATATTAAATCTGAAAGTAAAAGTTTACATTCTCTTTATCTTTCCTTTTCTATCTTTTTATTTAAATTTTTAATATCAGCATTAATTGTTTTAAGATGTTTGAGAGGATCCGACCTCATTGGACTTCATATGGAGAAAGTAGAATTTTAGATTCCATTCAGAATTCATATTTATCAGATTTCTAACAAAAATAGAAGGTGAGAGTGCATATAACGCTCAATGCAATACATCTTTGAACCAAAATACATCAACAAAGAGGCTCTAAATTGACTCTAGAGTCCAAGAGTCCAAGAGTCCAAAAATAATGAATAACTGTAGTAACATAGTCTAATGTCTAGAGTCTAGAGTCTCATTTACCTACTTTTGGCGGTGATTTGTTGGACAATAAAATTATCTTTCAAGGCAATTCTTTTCTGTAATCCACCTTTTTCCTTTGATGTGAGTCACTGTTCCTCATTTGTGTTTATGTCATTTTTGAACTTTATCGGATCTTTATCTTCAATACAAATGATTATACCAAACTGTAGGTAAACATATTTTCCCTTTCTTATGACGATGTTTGTATTGTCATTCCTCAGGCCACAATCCATCTCATCTGTAGCATGCTATAATGTATGTATGGGTGTATGCATATAGTCTACCTGGCATTAAGTTCTTGTCTTTGATTTTTTTGTTGAGTTTATATAGTAGCTTTTCTCTTGAATTGTTGTAGAAATACATAATGTTTCTTAAAAGTTTATTTGCTCTGTTTGTGATTGAATCAGGTATCAAGAGCTTGCTGATAAAGAAAATGTTGAGTACATCGCAGGAGGTGTGGTATCCGATCAAATTGTTGCATATTAAAAATGATATTATGGATTTCGGTAGGTTTGAAATACTAGTGTTTCTTTCGGAGTGACTAATAACTCTTTTCTGGTTTGCTATCATTCTATGAAATGCAGGGGCCACACAGAACTCTATCAAGGTTGCACAGGTAAACATTTATTTCTTTACTTGAAATTGACTTGTTTCTATCATTCAATTCAAATTCTATTAGTTCTCTTCACGTCTGATCAGGTTATTTTCTGTGGATTATATTTTATAGTGGATCCTCCAAGTTCCCGGTGCAACAAGTTACATTGGGTGCATTGGCAAGGACAAGTTTGGGGCAGAGATGAAGAAAAATTCAAAAGCCGCTGGAGTCAATGTAACTTCCATTATCTTCAGCATAGTTCGTTTTCATTGCTTTATATTTTCATTTGGCCAATATTTGCAAGAGTACTCTGTTTCCCTGAAGAATCACTGATATGAGAAACTGTATTTTTGTGTTTCATACAGGTGCATTATTATGAGGACGAAACAAAACCAACTGGTACATGTGGTGTTCTTGTCGTTGGGGGTGAAAGGTGAGCACTGAAAATGTGTGTTATTGTATTGTACAGTGTACTAGTTCTTTTGTCACTGACACCCTAGATACCTGAGTTGCTTGACCTATGCACATAATATTCGCTTCATTGGCAGCTGTTCTCATCAGGTTTTTCTCTCTTGACTAAATATTAACCTTGTAATGTTCAGGTCACTGGTTGCAAATTTGTCAGCAGCAAATTGCTACAAATCAGAACACTTGAAATCACCGGAAAACTGGGCTTTAGGTAATGTACTGGAGTTTTTGCTCTCTTTTAAGTTATTTTCTCAATGCTTAGGCTTTACTTAGCTCTAAGTTTAAAAGGAAATTATTGTTTGTTGTACAGTTGAGAAGGCCAAGTTCTTTTATATTGCTGGCTTTTTCCTTACAGTCTCGCCTGAGTCGATTCAACTTGTGGCTGAACATGCAGCTCAGAAAGGGAAGGTAAAGTGTATTGTAATCACTTTGGTATCTTGAAGCAGAGGGGTTATTTTGTTATTGGTTATTTGGGAAACTAACAATGTCCATGCCAAATGGTCTTGTGTCTCATGTCGTGCAGATATTTATGATGAATCTTGCAGCTCCTTTTATCTGTGAATTTTTTACTGAGGCATTGATGAAAGTTTTTCCGTAAGACCTACTTCCTTGCATTGTTTTTGTCTGATATCTAGATAGCAGATGATTACGCAGATAGAACTCAAAGCATTTATATTTTCATACCAAGTTGATTTGGCTTCTTTCTTCTATGATATCCAAATTCCCTCTGTTATAACTTATATTTATTATACTGTTTGAAATGTTTCATGATATCTGTCAATTTTACCTCAGGTATATGGATTATGTTTTTGGAAATGAGACTGAAGCAAGGACTTTTGCAAAGGCACAAGGGTGGGAGGTAAATTATGTGATCTTAATTTCTGCTCAATATACTTCTGAACTTGAATGGAGTAGATGTTTACGAAATCTTTTGCATTTTCTAGACTGACAATGTTGAAGAAATAGCCCTAAAGATGTCAGCGCTGCCAAAGGCAACTGGAACTCACAAGAGGATAGCTGTTATTACACAAGGTGCAGATCCAGTAGTCGTTGCAGAAGATGGAAAGGTAATTATTTTCGATATTTTGTCTTTTGTTTATAGCTGACAGTGAGATTAAGAGAAGACTTTTCTTGAAATATTGTACTGGAAGAGGCTAAAAGTTTCAGTGGTGTTGATAATGAAGTGTTGGTGCTTGAGAAGTGTTGGTTCTTGCAACATTCCTACTATATTCAACCAAATACATTCTGGTCTATGGTTCTAGATTTCCTTCCCTTATGATTAAGGATAATATGAGTTCAATCTAGTTCTTAGGGGATTGTTGATGTCTGGACTCTGGAGTTCTTACTGGGTAAAAATTGTGCAACTCCATGAGAGTTAACATTGGTGACAAACAATATGTAGATTATGGTCTGTGACATGGCATGGCCATCACCATTATCTTTACAAACTGATTCTAGATGATAAGAGAGCTCAGAAACATCATCTCGATTCATGACAGAAGGTGATAGATAGTCTGCCAGGACTTTGTTGGACTCTAGAGTCTACTATAAATCTCTATTATTAAAGGAACCCTTAGCAGATGATGACCTTATTTGAACCGTATTGTGAGAATTTTGGGGTTGTTGGTAATGGAGAATTGAGTAGAAAGGTTAACCCCAGTTTGTGAGCATACCCAAATTGTACTACTTTAAAGCCGAAAATAAATTTGCACTAGAACACTGATTTTGAGCAGTGTTGACTCTGAGATGCCTCTACAAATATTTCATCATGTGATCTGTCGTGAGTTGAAGTATCTGAGCAGGTTGTTGATGTATGGAGTTCTTACTTGGTAAAAATTGTGCAACCCCTGGGAGTCAACATTTGTGACAAACTCTATGTAGATTATGGTCTGTGACATGGCATGGCCATCACCTTTATCTTTACATTCTGATTCTGGATGATAGGAGAGCTCAGAAACATCATCTCGATTCATGACGGAAGGTGATAGATGCCTGCCAGAATTTTGTTGGACTCCACTATAAATCTCCAACCTTAAAGGAACCCTTAGCAGATGACCTTAGAACCGTATTGTGAGAATTTTGGGTTTGTTGGTAACGGAGAATTGAGTAGAACGGTTAACCCAAGTTTGTTAGTATACTCAAATTGTATTAGTTTAAAGCTGAAAATAAATTTGCACTTGAATGCTGATTTTGAGATGCCTCTGCAAACGTTTCACCATACGATCTGTTATTAGTCAGATTATTTATATATGTATTGAACTCTGGTTTTTCATATTTTCCCTGTATATCTATTCAAATAATAAAAAAGAAAATGTGCTCTACAGCAGAAATGAGTGCGTGTAATCATTTTGGAATCATATTGGTTATTCGCTCTTTCTTCTCCTTGTAAGTACTTCTCTTTAACCAATCTTCTTCTGTTTCTTTTGTCTGCTGTGTTATATCATGGCAAGAATGTATTCTGTCTTCTCCTTGGAAGGAATTTGTATCTTACTCATATTACCAGTCCCTTTTGTTTTGTTTCATGCATGTAATTTTGGTTGTATTTTTTTCATTAGGAGAGATACAAGTACAGAGGAAGTTATGCACATTACATAATGTAGTTTTTCTTCTCCTTGTGAGGGATTTTTGTCTTGCTACCAATGTACCATTCTTCGTCTGTTTTTTCTTTGTTGTTCTATCATATCCAAGATTGTACTCTTTCTTATAATTGGAAGTAAGTTATATCTTACCAAGATTAAAATTGTACTCTATTATTCTTGTGTACCAGTAGCTTCTGTTTTGTTTCATGTATTTTATTTGAGTTTATTATTTTTTATTAGGAGTGATAAAAATTGTCATTGCCCATTGGTAAATCATAGAACTGACTTCTGCTCTTTCTTCTCTCTGCTGTTCCATTGTGCCAATGATGTGCACTTTTTTTTTTTTTT
>APFE031152758.1:0-26417 GCA_000404065.3 Pinus taeda
TTCATCATAAGTTATTCATGAAATTACTTCAACAAACATTGAAATAAATACTACTGCAGATATCACATCATAATACAAAAACAAAAATATGCACACATTGACACAGTTATTTTGGACTAATGTCCCCAGAAAAACCCGATGTGGGAAAACCGGTGCAGCAAGGGAGGATTTTATTATTCAACAATTTTCTTGTAAAACAGGGTGCCAAACTGGCTTACCCACAGATAGACAAACTTCCAACACTTTCCTAAACCTAGCGTGTAGGCCCTACTGACCTCTGCTACAACCTAAAACCCTATGCATCAATCTATTGAGGCTCTACACAGCCTCTTTGGGCTTCGCGTCACTCCTGCAGCCTCTGTGTGGATGACGCAGGCCCTTCTGCCTTTGCGCAGTCTTTGCTGCCTCTCCGTGGCTTCCTCTGGCTCTACATCTGCCTCTTCTGCGCTGATCTCCTGTCTCTCTCTTCCGTACTTGCTGCCTCCTGATTGCTATCCAGACCACTGGTTCAATTTCTCAGCAAACCCCGCTCCAGAAATTGAATTGACTAGTCTCCCTCAGTATATTCCCCTAGTGCCCCTCAAGCCTCCTCTTATACTTTTTCTGTTGACATCTCAATGACTGAGATTAAGTCCCTAATCAACGGCTAAGATTAGATCTGGCTTGATCCATGTCTTTTGGACCATTCTAACACAGATTCATATTAATACACATTAATATTTTATTTTCCCTAAGTTTAGACTTGGATTCCATTAAAAATATTAATTATTTTAATATCTCCTGATCTGTTTAGAATCTGCCCAAAACCTTTCTGGGTATTGGAGATCTCATGTGCCCCAACCTCTCCACCAAATTTCGTGGCTAGAGCACATCCGATGCTACCCCAAATCAACATCCTTCACGACTCCCAATGAATTTTGCATTGTTGATGCTAGATCCTTTATCCCATACCATCGTTTTTCCATTTATAAAAGCAACTCTATCTCCCTTATCTTTTAAACATGAAATAGAAAGTAAATTATTTTGCAAACCTGGTACGAATAGAATGTGGTTGACATGTATGTTTCCTCCATTTTCCAGCTCTAGCGAAGTTGATCCAATTCCTCTTACAAGATAGATCTTTTTGTCTCCAAGTTTAACATAGTAGGAAGTCCCTCCTCTTGAAAAGGTCTTTAGTTGTTTGTGCTCACCTGTCATATATCTGGATGCTCCACTCTCAGTTACCCATATATTTTCATCTTCAAATGTACCTGTAAGTGCCGAGAATAACACTTTGTCCTTTGTAGTAGAAGTCTTGGTCTTATGATTCTTGATAGATAATAGGAGATTCCAAAATGCTTTGATGCCTTGGTTGAGATGACTTGCCATCATAGAAAATTGCTTCAATGACTTCTTCAGAGATGTAATGATCTTCATCATGCCCTTAGTCAACTTTACCCCTGATACCATGTTGAGAAATCAATAGGGCTATAATTAGGATGATTTCTCTTACACTTGATAACTGCTTGTGATGTATTTTTACTTTTTTCTTGATTATTAACTTCTTCACTTATTATTATGTTGTTCTTATCATCAAACAACTATCAAGACATGAAGATCAATAGTACACAAGAACACAGGATGTAGGCTGCAAGCCAGGGCCAAAACCTCTCCTCTTGAGAGGAAAACCCACAAATTTCTTCTCTTCTTATAGATTCTTCAAATGACGATTTCCAAGACCTCTAGACCAAGACCAATACCCTTCCAAGACCAAGCCAAACCTTCTTGATGATGTACTTCTTCTATCAAAGTCAAACCTGGTCAAATCTCTTCAAGCTGCACAATTTCGACCCCCATCTATAGAATTTTGGCCTCCGCTGCAGGTTTGAATTTTTTGGCCCTTGCAAAAGTTGTTGCTTCCACACTTGTGAGGGAAATTAGGGCCTCCAAGGCTTCCTTGCTCCTTTGCTTGGGTTGCTTCTCTTTATAGGGCTAGAAGGTGGCCTAAAAGTCCTTTCTTCGACCTTCTTTCTGCAACTTGACAACTTCGACCTTGTAGCTGCAAAAACCTAGCCTTATCTTTGCACGTGTGTGTGTGTGTGTGAGAGAGAGAGAGAGAATTAACCCACAAACTTTGTCCTTCTTCCTTCTATCCTTCTTCCCTTGCCTTTCTTCTACCTTTTCTTCACTTGGATGATGAGGAATGAGTGAGTGTCCATAGGAGGTCAAGTTCTCTCCTATATATAGGCTTCCAAGGAGGACGACATGCCCTGATGAGGCCAACTTCCTAGCTGTTAGGCCGACTTGGTCTTGGAGGGGTATTTTGACACTTTAAATACAAAAATAATTCTTTTGACATGTTACAATATGCCCATTGAGATCTTATTCATATGAAAATGTCTCTATTGACTTCTTGACTCAATGACAAATCCTAGAAACACTCAATGGGTGCTTGACCTCTAAATAAAATGACCTTGAGCATGAAACCCATGCTACAAAAAATAACGATAATATTTTTTCTTTCTTTTTACAATATACAAGAATCAAGAGTACATTTCATATTTATGAAGACTGAACCTAGTTACATATTTCAACACAAGTCAATAGGTGCATGATAAAAAATGGATTAATGAACCGATGTCCACGAAAATGGAAAAATCAGCGAAGAGTGTAATAATCTATTCGAGGGAGTTGGCCAATGACAATTAATTATTTTTATATTAGTTGACCATATTATAAACTTTAATGCAAGACGTATTATAAACTTTAATTAATGCTTTATAAGATTATAAGATTATTAGCTACCCACATTTTAATTAATTTAAAAGTTTATTTTCAAGTCTGAAAAGCAAGTTTAATAAGTTACTTAATATAAATATTATAATTAATCATTAATGTTTAAATATTTATAAATGATGCAATAATTCTATTATTATTAAATTAATATTTATTTTTAAAGTATCATTAATTTTACAATTTTACATATTATTCTTTTTTTTTTTTATTTAATTATTTGATAAATGATACTTAATATGGTTTTTTATCTAATTATTATTTATTATATGTTAATATTATTTATCTAAAAAATTATCACGTATTTTTTTATATTTATATAAATTTAGTTTTTATTTTTATTTATATAAATTTTAAAATTTTAAATTATAAAATATTGTATATTTGCTTGTACTTGCCATATCTGGATCCTGACTTTTCAAAAAACTGGCCGATCCGTATCCGAACCTGGATTCGTGTCCAAATTCGGATCTATATCCGTATCCGAATCCGGATTCGTGTCCGAATCCGGATTTGTATCCGTATCTGGATCCGAATCCTGGTAAACTTAGCATTTAGGCCTTAGGCTTTGGGACTTGTTACTGATCAAACTGGCGCAAGGTTGCCAAGGTCTTTGCAACTTGCTAGGATTGGCACACATAGGACAAGGGCCCACTTCCTCTTAAAAGGCTATGGGAGGCTTCCCTTAAGATGACTTCACCCAACCAAAGAATGATCAATGCCTTTTATGGGCTCTTGGCAAAGAGAGGAATTAATTGTTTGCTGTTATACTGATCTAAAATTGTAAAATATGCAGAAATAAATGTAGACTGACAATGCTAGTCACTCAATAATGGAGATAAATAGCATGTTAATAGTCCAAATAAATGCAAATTTTAATATACTAACCAATTCTATGAGCTATTCTTGATTTAGATCTTTGGTTAGAAGGGTTGTAACTTGTGTTATTTTGCTTGCTGTCTTGTGACCGCAGATTGGAAAATATGTAGAAAAATACAGAAAAATGTAACAATAACCCCTTAAAAAAGCCACCCAATAGTGCCTAAGCACTCTAGATTGAATATGTAGGAGTGGGGATTCTAGGAGATTGAATGTAAGTCATTTTGGAGTCTGGATCACTCCCCAACTTCAAACTTGGAAGAACTTTGAATTTGTTGCAGAGGTTATGGGGTCAAACCACACTGGGTGAAAACCTACAAAATAATTTTCAGCAATGAAAACAGAGTTTTAATGGCCGGAAATGATTGATTTTAGCCCCAAATAAACGATAATAACTAACTGTTAACTGTAAACCACACTGGGTGAAAACCTACAAAATAATTTTCAGCAATGAAAACAGAGGTTATGGGGTCAAACCACACTGGTTGAAAACCTACAAAATAATTTTCAGCAATGAAAACAGAGTTTTAATGACTGGAAATGATTGATTTTAGCCCCAACTAAAATAGATTAACTAACTGTAAGGTTTTTATAATAAAACTTACTTGAAAGGAACCTTCAACTGTGACTTTTCTACAAAATTTGAATATGATGTTGTAATTTACTGCATTTCTACGAGATTAAACTCAACATGCCTGTGAAAAGATAATGTTTTTTGAGAGCTCAAATCAAATATATTGATCCCTTGGATGAGATCTAATTGTCTATAATTCAAATTCCCAAGGGATACTGGCTAAAACTTGTGTTAAAACTTTAATTGCAAACTAGTAGAAAACAGAAATTTAAAAGTTTTCTCGATTTTAAAATATAAACAGTGGTTGTTGAGAAATGTCTTACCTTGGCCACAACCTATACCTTTTTGATGGCTGAGTTATGAATCACATCCACATTTAAGTTGGTGATGTACTTTGGACAATGAGGTGGGCTTGGACTCAAGAAGAGTGTATCACCCCCACCTATGTCTAAAATTCTCCACAACATTCCAGATCCAACTAGGAGCGGCCTTTAGCGATATGCCTCTAAACTTTGGGTCAACCATGTGATGGAAATATTCTTCCCCTAGTTGAAGCTATCCCCCTATAAGGATTGATCCAACCCGGTTTTAAGTTTTAACTTGCTCCACCTACAACAGAAGCAATAAAGAAAATTAGTGACTTATTCGCCCTCTCCACATACCTATGTAGCCCCTTAATGGATCATCCCTCCAAATTCTTTGTAATCCTTACTAGTTATGAATTGTTTTATTAACCCCTTTGCAAAATGAGCCCAGAAAACATAGAATGGAAGAATCCAAACCACAATATAGAGACAACGTGCTTGTAAATAGAAGTTCTATGTTATGGCATAGATTGATCTCACAATTCAACAACAACTTGAAAGAGAGGAGAGGCTAGACTTTTATAATTTTCTTTTTAATGACTAGATAATGGCTAGGTTAACCTCTTTCAAAATAATAAAAATTACTTGTCATCCACATGTTGGAGACTAAGTAAATTCAACAAAATAATTTTTGTTACAATAATTTTCCCACTTAGAGAGTTTGATTTGGTTCACATGGCCCTTGGTAGTCCAATGTTTCACTTGCATTAACCATGAAAGATAAAATGATGAAGAATATTGGTCTTTGGATGCTCAATGTTCCATTTGGATTACCTAATGGCTATCTTGAAGTTTGAATTGCTATCTTGGAAAGCTTGACTTGGCCCGTGGAGAACTCGACTTGGTACTTGGAGGTGCGACTTGGTCCCTCAGGAGGATTTGGTTGTCTAACGATTGCATTCTTTTTCACAAACTGATGCAACGTCCACCTTGACCTTTAACGACTAGTTTGACCCTCCAATGTTCCTCTTGAATTGACTTTAATGACACAACTTGGTGATTTTTCCTTGATCATTTGACAATTTGCTGAAATTTTGACTTTATTCCACATGCCTCTATCCTCGTTGGCAAGACCAACCCTTGCATTGCCATTCTTTGACCCTTATGTGCCACATCATCATGCATGAAAGAGGGATATCCAACACCCTAGAGAATCTGGAGAATTATCCACGTGGGTTTTGTCTGGCTAAATTTGTAGACCAATTGTTGTGTAATGCATGTTGAATTCTATCAAGACTTGCCCATGATTTGTCACCTGGAACCCCAATGTGTCACTAGATCAACTTTGACTACTTGTTTCTAATCAATATCTTCACATTTTGGAAAAATTTCAATGTGGCGTGTCATCTCTTCATTCTAAGCATTTTGAAGCCAAGTTGACTTTTTTACTTCTTGGACCATATAAATTGGGAAACGTGTACTTTCTCAGAAAATCTGAATTGCTGAAATTATGAAATTTCCATGTTGAGTATTATCTTAGTAATTCTACACCAAGGCTAAGGACAAATACAAACTCTATGACTCATAACAATATGGTAAGATATAGGTGTACCCTATCACAGGTTGATTGACCCATACATTGGTGATTAACCTGACATAACCAAGGCTACCATAAACTTGAGTCCAATGAGATCCATCCAAAACGCTCCAATCCTATATAGGACCAAGGGATGAAGGACTTAGCCGAAAAGGATAGGTCATGATTGACCATCACAAGGCCTAGGACACCTAAATACAAGGACTCACATTTTTTGACCTTAGGCTTACAATGGTGATAACGTAAAGTGAAAAAAATACATGTACCCCTATTGGAATTAGGGGTAACAGGACTTGTTATAACAAAATCTTGCACTTCTAGAGATAAAGTCCAAAAGCTCAAGTGCAAAAGTTCAAGGGGGCCATTGTCACTTCACCAACCCTTTTCTTGCTTCTCTTTAGCTCTCCTTTGACTCAAGGGAGGTTCTTTTTGTAGGTCCTAGAGATCTAATGGTCTGGTCACACCGAGTCAAAAGCTCTCCAAATCCTCTACTTCACACTCCACCAATCAAATGATCAGGGCTTAGGTGGAAGATAGGATCGTTAGGTTACTTAGAGTAATTAGGGTTAGAGTTCAAAGGGAATCTCCCAAACCATCAATGATCATAACTACATGATTTCTCAGGAGAGTGGAAACCTATCAAAATAGTGTTTATTATTTACAGAAAAGGTATAAAATGTTGGAGAATGAAGGATCATTAACTTGGCTTATCAATGAATTTTTGGGCATAATGGAATTAGACAAGGAGTGAATCTAAATCTAAAGACTTTGATTGAGAAATGCCTCTCAATCAAAGCCTAGTGATTTTCAATCAATTAGATATTTAAGGTCAAGGATTGTTATTCTAAGTTGCCTTTATGGATACTAGGTGACAAATCTTGCAAAGGATATTTTAGAGCCATAAATGTTCAACATATCATGAAACTTTATAGAAAGCCCAATTCTACAACATTGCAAAATGGAAGAAGATACTCACAATAAAATAGCACAATTCATGATGGCATCACTTCATCAATCCAAGAGAAAATCCATCCAAGCAATTTTATCCTCCCTGAAACAATTCGCTCAACTTGAAATATCCATAACAAACTTTCACAAGAGAAAAATTGCAGAAAATTTCAGATTAGCCATGTTATTTCTCCCCAAAACTCCATCAAATAATGAAAGGCAACGCACCTCTATTTATAGAGGAGGTGCTCAACTTCTCTCATAATGAAATAATCTTTTTTTAAGCCAAGATCCCCTAAATTAGCCTAAGGTTGGGCAAAAGGTCCTCTCTACAAACTAATTAATCTAAATTAATATTAAATGATGCTTCTAATGCCACATGTACAAAATTTAGGAGCTCAACCCTCAAAAGATGACCCTTATCCACAAATGAATGGTGAAAAGAGGGTGTTGGTGTAGCGTACAACCTCCAAAGGCCCTTCCACAATGTACCCTTCTTTAAACGATCTTCTATTGTGGATATCTGGCACTCAACTCCCAAAGGGTGATAGAATCCTCCTAGTAATCTCCAAAGGTGTACTTCAATCCTGCCATGAAACCTCCAAAGTGGGCAAAAGAGCCACATGCTTCCATATTATCATCCAAAGGGACTCTTTCCAAGCCAACACGCAACCTCCAATACTGCCTTGCAACCCTCTAAAGTGGCACACCAATCATTAAGGGGTATGATTTGCTCTAAGGATGACTTCCAAAAGGCTTGCAAAATATGAAAGTTGTACTACCTCTCTATGCGAGCAGTTTGAGCTCTGACACCTTCCTCATAAGCATTTCAAGTAAACGCTGCCTTATACAACCTGTAATATTCCTAGGGAATTTTTACAATAAATAACAAAGCATACATAGACATAAAAACCATGAAAATCAAACACATGAATCATCCATGAAATTGCACCAAAAACTGCGTTGCTGAGCCATTTTATTATAATATGAAGAGGGTACAATGAGGTGTTGGAAAGAGTGTACCCGAGCTTGCTCAAGGCAAGCTAGCTAAGAGAAAATGAACAATAAGAAATACCTCTCAAATCTGTTGCTACTCTCTCCTGGCTTTGTGCTAAAACTGCCAAAAAATACGCTGCTGGATGTGAAGAAATGCTGCTAGGACCTCCTTCGGTGCTCATAAAATTTTGGGAAATTAACCCCGACCTCTCCACCAAATACCCCGAATAAAATACAAAGGAATTGGCCTATGGTTGACCTTGGAATTGGAATTTCGACCCTCTTTTCCCTCTATGGATCTACTGCTGTATAATTCGACCCAACTGTCAATCCTGCTGCAAATAGCCCCCAAAATAGCTACAATCTCCTAGAAAATACTCTCCCAGGCCCCTCCTCAAATCTTAGGCCCAAACTCCCTTCACTCCTCAAGTCCCAAGTGTGCCTCCTCCAAGCTCGCGCAGTCCCTACATTACTGCTAGTGAATCCTCCCCATAAACTCACACTTCCACTGCTGGAACAAACTGAAATGGATGGAACTCCCTCCTTGGGCTGGCTCTCGAAGTCCGCTGAAGCAACGGTTGAGATTTCTGCTTGGAAACACTCGTGTGCTAAATAACACTTGTAGACTTGGCTTCAACTCAAGCGCGCTATGTTAAAGACAAGTTTTCTCAAAGATGAATGAATGACCAAATGAGTGCCTTTCTTTCCTTTTTGTCAAAATGCCTCCAACATGCTCATGTGGGCCCATCTGGATTTCCTCCCACCAAATTCCCTCCAAGGCGTGTGTATTCTCCACGTGGGCCGCAATTCTCCATGAGTGGCCCTCACGCTCCACTAGTGGCTCGATATTCCCTTCCACCTCTAATGTTTGGGGCTTGCTTTTAATCAAAAACCAATGTGGGGCCTCTAAACCCACATTTCCTAAGTGCAAACATGAATTAAGATAAAATTGTCCAAAATTGATATTTCACTTAGCAATAATGCTAAGTGGGAATATCACAATCCTCCCTGCCAAGACGTTACTTGTCCTTAAGCAACTGTAATGAAGGATGTTGAAGTATTTGCTCCCCTTCCCAAGTGGCATCCTCATCTAGTAGGTGTTGATTTTTGGGTAGCATCGGATGTGCTCTAGCTCTGAAATTTTGTGGAGGGGCTAGAACACATGAGATCTCTAGTACCCAGAAATTGTTTGGTGAAATTCCATGTGGATTGTATTTTATCAAAAAAATTAATATTTTTAATGGGGTTCCTAAGTCTAAACTTAGGAAAATTAAAATAATATTGGCTATTAACAAAAATATGGGTGAGAAGCTTCTAAGAGACGAGGATCAAGTCTAATTTAATATTAGCCATTGATTAGAGATTAGATCACGACGGTTGATTTCTCAACAGGAAAAGTATAAAGGAAGGCTTGGGGTCAGTTGGAGAATACACACAAAGAGAACAACACTTGAGCTAATTCGAAATTCTGGGGCGTGGTTTGTTGAAAATTTCAGAGTAAGTTTCTAGTGCAGAGAGGGGAAGTTCAGCAGAGGGACTTCAGTCCAAGGTCGAGAATACATAGCAGAGAGGCAACACAACACCAGGGACAGACAATGTAGCTCCAGAAGGGTGACATAGAGGCTAGAGGAGATGACACAATCACTTAGAGGCAACACTGGGGTTTCTGTGAGGCAGATTGAGCAGCAGTTCAACAGATCGATTTCTGAGCTAGGAAGGCTCACTGGGAGGGTGATGCAGCTCCTAGAGGAGGTGATGCAGTTCCAACGCAGAACTTGGAGCTGCCTTCACTGCACAACACTGGGGACAGCACAGTTGCTTGTGGGGTTTATTCATCTAGTTGCTGGATTCGCCAAAATATCTGTCTCTAGATAGAGGTACTTCTTCCAGGTTATTCTTTGTTGGGTGAGCCAGATTTGGCATCCTAGTTGTATTCAAAAATTTGCTTAATAATAAAACCCTCATATCTGCTGCACCGGTTTTCCCGCATTGGGTTTTTCCGAGGATGTTTAGTCCAAAAATAAGTGTGTCCTTTGTGTGATTGTCTCATTTATTTTTCAGTACTTCATTTGTATATTGGGGTAGGCTGCAGCGTATTTGCATTAATATTTTCTGAAAATAACTTGTTAAAATGAAGAACACAAGTAGGTAATGCAAATCAGTTTACTGCAGTAGGATTTCTGGTTTGTTAGATTCAGAAATTTTCACAGTAGGCTCCTCCATCTAATCAGAAACTCCTTAATGACCCTGTTCCTCAAACGCCTCTCCCGAGTGTCCAAAATAGCCTTCGGCTCCAGAACTAAGTGCCCCTCATCATTCATAGGGGGTAGCTTTATCGTTGTTGTCACCTGCTGCCCTAGTGCCTTTTTCAGGCAAGATACATGAAAAATGTTGTGCACCCGACTTCCGAGGGTAGCTCCAGCTCATATGCTACCTCCATAAAAACAAGGTTTGAGTTTCTCGGCCCGCTTTTGCTTGAGCGATAATTGCCTGTACGACTGAAGCCTCAAGAAGACCAAATCCCCTACCTCAAACTGTCTCTCAACTTTTCCCCTGTCTACATAAAGTTTTTGTTGGTTCTGGGTTGTTCACATGTTGTCTTTGAGAGCCCGCAAAATGTCTTGGCTCTCTTGTATCCAATCCTTGGCACTAGGAGCCTTGCTATCTCCAAACATCACGTCAGCAAAAGAGAATGCATCGTAACCATAGAGAGCTCGGAATGGAGACATACCTATGGACATGTGGTATGCGGTGTTGTAGCAGTACTCTCCCACGTGTAACCACCATAGCCATGCTTGTTGATGGCCCGTCACATAGTTATGCAAGTAACCCTCCAACCATTTGTTAACTGTCTCCGTCTGCCCGTCTGTCTAGGGGTGATAGCTAGTGCATAGAGTGAGCTCAGTGCCCACCAGTCAGAATAACTCCTGCCAAAATCCCCCCATGAACCTGTTGTCTTGGTCGCTGACAATGGTCTTCAGAAGACCATGTAGCCGAAACACCTCCTTGCAAAACAATTCGGCCACCTGTGATGCTGAGTACCGGGACGAGATGCCAAAGAAATGTGAAAACTTCGTCAATTGGTCCACCACCATGTAAATGCAGCCTTTTCCCTGTACTGGGGGCAACCCTGTAATGAAGTCCATCGACACACACTCCCATTTCCCCTTAGGGATAGGAAGAGGCTGTAGCAACCCTGTAGGGTGTGACTGCTCACCCTTGTTCCTCTGACATGTGTCACACTCCTTGACATGCCTCAGAACGTCATCCTTCAAGCCCCTCCATGCAAAAAGCTCTTTGATGGCCCTATACGTTTTTGTCAACCCTTGGTGCCCTGCTAGTGGTGAGTCATGGGTAGCCTGTGAAATCTTCTCCCTCAATTGGGAGTTGGGCGTCAAGTAAATCTAGTCGCTGAAGTAAATTACCTCGTTCATCACCTTGTACCGGTCATCTGTCACCACCCCATCAAGGACCTCACATGCAAATTGGTCCTTGGAGTACTCCACCAGTAATTGTGCTCTCCAATTGGGGCAATGCTCATCAGCAAAAGGGTAGTTGGTCTCCTAGACAACACATTTTCCACCACGTTGTGCTTCCCTTTGGCATACTCAATGTCAAAGTCGTACGCTTGGAGCTTGCTCACCCACTTCTGTTGCCTCTCCTGCAACTGCTTCTACTCGAAGAGAAATTTGAGGTTGTCGTGGTCTATCTTTACCTTGAACCAGTTTCCCACCAAGTATTGTTTGAACTTGGCTAGCACATGCATGATGGCTAGCATCTCCTTGTCACAGATAGAGTACAACCTCTCATGGGGCAATAGTTTCTGACTCTCGAAGGCTATGGGGTGCCCTCCCTGCATCAAAATTGCGCCTACACCCTCTCTGGATGCATCACACTCCAGCACAAAGGGTTGGGTGAAATTTGGAAGTGCCAATACATGACAACTGCTTATGACCTGTTTGAGGCGATCGAAAGCCTCCTGCGCTATAGTTGTCCACTCAAAGGCCACCTTCTTTGTCAAATCGGTGAGGGGAGCTTCCACTTAGAGAAGCCCTTTACAAACTTCCTGTAGTAAGTGCAAATGCCCACAAATCCCCTCAATTTTGTCACATTCTGGGGATTTGGCCAATCCTGGATGGCCCTGATCTTCTCCTCAGGGACCCTCACACCATCCTCCCCAATGATGTGCCCTAGGTAGAGCATCTCTGTTAAGCCAAACTCGCACTTAGACAATTTTGCATAGAACTGCTGCTCCTCCAAAATGCGCAACACTGTCTCTAAGTGCTGCAAGTGCTCCTCCCATGTTTGGCTGTAAATCAAGATGTCATTAAAGAACACCAACACAAACTTCCACAGCTGTCCACAAAACACGTGGTTCATGCAGGACTAGAAAGTGGTTGGTGCATTGATTAGACCAAAAGTTATAACCAGGAACTCGAAGTGCCCATAGTGGCACTTAAAAGCACTCTTAGGGACATTTTGGCCCCTCATCCTAATCTGGTGGTACCCTGAGTGCAAATCAATCTTGGTGAAGAACTTTGCCCCCCTCAACTCCTCCATCAGCTCATCTATGCGTGGGATTGGGTAGCGGTTCTTCACAGTCTTCTTGTTAAGGGCCTTGTAGTTAATGCACATCCGTAGGGACCCATCGTTTTTCTTCACCAGAACAACTGATGAAGTAAAAGGGCTGGCGCTAGGCCTGATGTGCCCAAGTGCCAAAAAATCATGAATAGTCCTCTCTATCTCATCTTGGTATGCCTTGGGATGTCGGTAAGGAGTAGTAATCACGACCTATACCCTCGGTTCCAGCTCAATTGTATGCTCAAACCCTCGATCAGGTGGTTGACCTGACGGTATGTCTCCAAACACTACTGGGTACCTGTCTAAATTGGTCTATATATCCGGGTGCAGTGGCTTGGGCTGACCCCCAGCCTCTGAAATCCTCAAATCCACAGCCCACTCATTGTCCCTGTGTCTTAGATCTGCCTCCCATCCTGTGGGCCGAATCAATCTATGGAGGGTAAGAGTGCATACCTCATAGCAAAACCGGTTTGCCATCTGGCCTTGTGAATTCCATCTCCAATTTCCTCTAATCAATGGTGACCCTGCCAAGCGAGTAGAGCCACTGGACACCAATCACCACATTGGTGTCCGACACATCCACCACGAAGAAGTGATTTATCACTGAGTAGTTCCCAAGGTCACTGTCAAAGTTGGTACATAGCGTGTGCATTGCATGGTTCTATCACTTGGCACCAGAGCCGAAAAACCCTCAAACTCCTTGGTTGTGATACCCCTCCTTTGGACCATTTGCGCATCAATGAAATTGTGGGTAGCCTCACTGTTTACTAAAACCAAGATACGCTGCCCCTGATCCTCATAGTCAAAAACTTGGGTACCCCACGTAGAGATGCAAGGACCCCACTCGATGGAGAGAAAGGAGCTCCCCCTGGTGGGGGTGGTGGTGGTGGCCCCATCTCTGCTTGCACTGCACTGTCATATCCACCCACCTCCAAATCTGCATCATTCTCCAAATCACTATCAGAGAAGACCTCAATGTAGTGGGCCTTGCCTGTTGCGCAACTATAGCTTAGGGCCCATGGTTCCTGATAGGTAAAACACAACTTCCTCCTTTGGAGGTCTCTTTAGGTCTCCACATCCAACTGTCCACGCCCTTGGTTGGCTCTTGGTGGTGGAGCTCTAGTGTCTCTCCTCCTTTGCTGGAAGCCCTGTCTAGGTGGTAGTGGTGCTCTAACCCTCGATAGAGTATCCTGCAAATATTTGGCCCTCCCCACTGCATCCTGCAAGGTAGTGGGTATGTTGGACTTCACCAGTCCCTTTAGTGGCTCCACTAGCCCCTCTATAAACATGAAGACCCTGCTGGACTCCGATAGATCTGGTACCATCACTGACAGCCTCAGAAACTCCAAAATGTAAGCCTCAGTGCTCCCGGTCTACTTGAGCCTTGTCAGCTTCCCAAAGTGCTCCTCCAGATCCTTCCTCTCAAAACGCTCCAACACTCTCCTGGTGAAATCCTTGTAGGCTGTCACCTTGACATGTCCCATTGTGGTTAGCCTATGGAACCACCAATCATGGGCTTCCCCCTCCAAATGTAGCGTGGCAATTTTTATTGCCTCCCCCTCCATCATCTGGTTTAGTTGGAAGCAGACATCCAACTTCTCTACCCAGCCTCTGGCTGAGCTCTTAGAAGAGCCATCAAAAGTTGGGAGAAACAATCTCCCCACAGTACACTGCAAATATGTCCCTTGCGTGTAGTTTCCCCCACTTTGTCCCTTGGCCCTATTATTGCCCTTCAACTAGCAAAAGTCCCTGAAACTGATAGCTTCCCTGAACTCAAGTCCATAGGACTGATACTCTAATAAGTAGTCCCCCATAGGCAACTACTCCTGCCCTTGTTTCCCACCAGCTCCAGATGTCAAGAAAGTTGGAATAGTGGATCTAGGTGGTGTGTTAGGAATAGGAGGCATGTTGGGGTTAAGGGATGCGTGGTGCTGCGAAGTACTAGAGCCTTCACCTAGCTGGAATTCCCCTTGAATTCCCTTACCCTTGTTGTTGCCACAATTCTGCTGCCTTAGTTCCTCAATACTCTTGGACAGGTCCTGTACTTCCTTCAACAAATGATGGATGAGCAAACTCCTCCCCCTTATCTCTTCTATTTCCCTCATTCTCTGCCATGTTTGTTTCCACAACCTTCGGTTCAGTTATCACAGGTTCTGGAGTAATCTGCAACTGCCTTTCTCGACTTTTGTACCTCTTTCTCCGGTAAGTCATGTTTTTTTCTTATCCTCTGGTGTCATAGATTGTGCTGCTCCCATAGGCTGAGCCAAGTCTATGACCTGTGATAGCATTGTAATATTCATAGGGAATTTTTACAGGAAATAAAAAACCATACATAGACATAAAAACCACAAAAATCAAACACATGAATCAGTCCATGAAATTGCACCAAAAACTGCGCTACTGAGCCATTTTATTATAATATGAAGAGGGTACAATGAGGTGCTGGAAAGAGTGCACCCGGGCTTGCTCAAGGTAATCTAGCTAAGCCCAAATGAACAATAAGAAGTCCCTCTCAAATTTGTTGTTGCTCTCTCCTGGCTTTGCGTTGAAATTGCCCAGAAATATGTTGCTGGATGTGAAGAACTGCTGGTAGGGCCTCCTCTGGTGCTCAAAAAATTTCGTGAAATTAACCCCGAGCTCTCCACCAAATACCCAGAATAACCCACGAAGGAATTGGCCTGTGGTTGACCTTGGAATTTTGGTCCTCTTTTCCCTCTATGGCTTTGCTGTTGGGTAATTCGACCCACTTGTCAATCCTGCTACAAATAGCCCCAAAAATAGCTGCAATATCCTAGCAAATACTCTCCCCATCTCCTCCTCAAATCTCAGGCTCAAACTCCCTTCACTCCTCAAGTCCCAAGTGTGCCTTCGCCAAGCTCTGCGTAGTCCCTGCGCTGCTGCTAGTGAATCCTCCCTGCAAACTCGCACTCCCACCGTTGGAACAAACTGAAATGGAAGGAACTCCCTCCTTGGGTTGGCACTTGAAGTCCATTGAAGCAACAATTGAGATTTTCGCTCGGAAACACTTGTGTGCTAAACAACACTTGCAAACATGGCTTCAGCTCAAGCGTGCTATGTCAAAGACAAGTTTTCTCAAAGATGAATGACTGACCAAATGAGTTCCTTTCCTTCCTTTTTGTCAGAATACCTCCAACGTGCTCATGTAGGCCCATCTCGATTTCCTCCCATCGAATTCCCTCCAAGGCATGTGTATTCTCCATGTGGGCCACAATTGTCCATGGGTGGCCCCCACGCTCCACTAGTGGCTCGATATTCCCTTCCATCTCTAATGTTTCGGGCTTGCTTTTAATGAAAAACCAATGTGGGCCCTTTAAACCCACATTTTCTAAGTGCAAACATGAATTAAGACAAAATTGACCAAAATTGATATTTCACTTAGCAATAATGCTAAGTGGGAATATCACATGGCCACACATGCCACATGTTGCCATGAAGGTCCACTAATTCGTCTTTAAATAGTGTAAGCAATCCTATAAGACGATCTGAAAGGGTGCCTTATCAATTCTTATTATAATTTAAAATAGGCTCCAAATTATATATATAGGTCAGCTCTGATCATGAATTAAGGCCAGCACACATGTATGCATGTATGCATCCCCATAGCTCATTTGTGAACCAATTGCTCCCTTCGTTGAAATATTCTCTGAAATGATGGACAGGTTTGCACTTCTGGGTGCACCTTTTCTCTGAACCTTCAAGGGCTAATAACTGCAGCTTTGCACCACTAGCATTTGATCACAAATATTTTGCTACATTCTTTGATGAGTGATAGGAATACTACAGGAACTAGACTCTTCCCAACTAAAGACTATAATGTGACAGCGATATATTCCTGCAATAAATCTAGGATTGTCATTGCTTGAATACATGTCTGAGTTCATTCTATCCAAAGTCTATCACACACTCTTCATCACTTGTCTATCAGACCTTGAGGAATTGAAAGAAAACAATGTTCGCTGCAATTTCTGAGAGCTGCAATACTATGGTACCATCTCTAAAACCACTCTTACACCCATCCACAGGTTGTAACACTATATTCCTTGACAAATGACATGTATCTATGGACACCGGGTGAATTTCCAGCATATGGATTTTCGCTAAGTCTGCTGCAAGAGTTAGCAATGGCGGAATTTCCACATGGTTCAAGTTTTCTTGGAATGACCACCATTAGTTTCCAGAACTTCCAGGTAAGCAGTTCCACTCAAATCTCTTCATGCAAATTTACCATAATCATCTCCTAGAAGTACCCACCCAATTGGTGGGTAACATCTGGCTCCAACTTGGGGACACGTGTCCCTTTTGGGGGCACTTGAGAATTCTAGAATCTCATCTTCATTCCAATAGGTCTAAAGCAAAATTAGTTACCTAGTGTAACCATCTCATCATCTCATTTGTGCAATGTCCTTTTCCTGGGGCTTGATTTCCATGTAAAATAAGAAAACTTTGTTGAAGTTTCTAAGTCTACCAATTAGAAACCCTTGATGCACCTTACTGATTTATTCCTACCTACTTGTTCTGTTACTTAACAAGTTATTTATAATATAAACACTGAAAATAAACACTAGTGCATGCTCAACATATTATAGATCATCAACTGAAGGAAACAGATACAAGCACACAACATGACATCGTTATTTTTGGACCAATGTCCTCGGAAAAACCCAATGCGGGAAAACCGATGTAGCTATCTGAGGTTTTTCTTATTAAGCAATTTCAAAGTACACTCTGGGTGCCAAATCCGGCTTACCAAATAGAGAATTCCCTTGGCAGTAGTACCTCTCAGTTTGAGACGGATGTCCTAGCTGAAACCCCGGATAAACCCTCCAATAGCTCCTGAGCTCCAATCTGCCCCAGAAACCCCAAAATCTGCCTTTTTGGACTGCGTCACCCTCTCTCTGCCCAGCGCTGGCCCTGCGTCACCTTAAATGGGCCTGCGTCAGCCTTTTGGCCCTCTGCGTCAGCTTACACTGACCTCTCATTTTGAGATGGATGTCCCAACTGAAACCCCGAATAAACCCTCCAATAGCTCCTCAGCTCCAATCTGCCCCAGAAACCCCAAAATCTGCCTTTTTGGACTGCGTCACCCTCTCTCTGCCCAGTGCTGGCCCTGCATCACGCTGAATGGGCCTGCGTCAGGCTTTTGGCCCTCTGCGTCAGCTACGCTAGCCTCTCTGAAGCACTGTGCCGCTCCTAGCTACCTTTGCATAGCCCTGCGTGAGCCCTGGCTGCTACTGTGTCACTCTCTCTGGCTTCTGCGCTGATCTCCCGACACTATCTCTGTCTCTCTGTACTCACTGCCCCTCAGTTGCAACTTCGATCAATGATTCTATCTCTCTTAGCAAACCCCGCTCTAGAGAATAGAATGACTGATCATCTGGTATCTCCTCCAAGTGACCCTCAAGCCTCCTCTTATACTTTTCTCGTTGACATAGCAACGGTCGAGATTAAGTCCCTAATTGACGACTAAGATTAGATCTGGCTTGATCCATGTCTTTTGGACTATTCTAACACAATTTTATATTAATCCACATTAATATTTTAATTTCCCTAAGTTTAGACTTAGGGACTCCATTAAAAATATTAATTATTTTAATACCTCCTAAATTGTTTAGAATTTGCCCAAACCCTTTCTGGGTATCGAAGATCTCATGTGCCCCAACCTCTTCACCAAATTTCGTGGCTAGAGCATATCCGATGCTACCACAAATCAACAAACTTCCCATCTTAAGTGTTTGTGTGCTGTAACATTCCTCCTTTCTGGGTTGACATCCTCATGAGCAAATTGGCCATGTTCTGTACCTTCATATGAGCCACCAGGCATATCAGAATCAACACCAAGATGATCTGCATTTTGGAACAGAATCCCCCTTCCTTCCTAAAAGAGCACAATCAGTCTCATTGCCACTTCACTCTTGTACCATGGATTACCCTCGTTGAACTGTAGGAGATTACTTCCTTCTACATTTAACTCTTCAAAATTGTGGCAAATGACATTATCTTCATGGATGTTGTGCTAGTTAATATCATTCAGAAAAAATTTCACAACATATCTCCCTTGTATTGGGTGTTGAACCTATAGAGCAGAGATTGAACATCCCCTAAAACTGAAATATTAATATTATACTTATTTTTGAAATCACAGACTGTCAATATGTCCAATCTCTCCATGAAATCCCAGACTTCTCCCTTAGGTCCTGTGTTTTCATTCCCTTCCATTGATACCACGCGATCATAACTTCTCAGCGTTCTAGGCATAGATCAGTCTCTGGGTTCTCCTTGATCACCACCAATATGGCCTACTGTGGGAGAGAAATCCTCCTCATCGCTGATAACTTCATTAAATCTGTGAAGATTCGGAAAACTCCGAATTCTACTTCAACAACTGATTAAGTTTCTTCCATTTGTTAAATTAATTGAACAAATTATTTACTGTGTTCTACGGTAAATATCGAAACTAATACGCTGCAACCTTCACAAATAAAATACTACGGAAGAAAAGTAACGTTGGAAGAAAGCCAATGCAGCAACTGAGGGTTTTATTATTATGCAGTATTAAATTTGAGTACAAACTATGGATGCTCAAATCTAGCAATCCATATAGAGAAATGATTGACAGAAAGTCTAGTGAGAAAAATCTCACTCCCACTGGTGATCCGACACTGACCTTGGCTCAAGATGAGCTGCTCTTTTCTGCCTTTGCGTAGTCCCTACATCAGCCTACGCAGTGCTGCGTCCCACAACTCAGACCAACATCTCTCTCGCTAACTGATCAACTGTTGTCTGGAAGATCGATCCTCCTGGCCTCTGGGCTCCCACTCGAGCTTCTGGCATTGAATCACTGCTTCTCCCTAGCAAAATACAGATTCCCCTCTTTGCACTATGCTGCCCCTCTGTGGCACTCACTATCTCTTTGCTTTGTACTCACCGGACTGGAAAATCTTCCTCCAACCTTACTATCCCTGCCCCTTTCTCATTGCTTCGATCTCACTGAATCACCTCTGGCAACTAAATGTTGCTACTCTGGAGATCGATTTCTCAGTTGTTAAAAATGGCAACTAGGGCAAAACTCCATGTGGGTCACCTTATTTATGGAAGCTAATATTTTTCTTGGATTCCTCTCTCTGAGAGGTGTAGGATTGATCTAAAGATCATCCGATTCCAACATGTATTTATGGAGATATGAATTTATTCATATTATTGACAATTTGTCAAGGTTGACCAGCAAGCAAATCAAGCACCTTTACCCCCAGCTCATCCTCAATGTTGCATTTAAATAGAGGAGACCTCAAGCCATTTTAGGAGCACATCATCTCATGATTTTTCTCTCCACTTGTTTGGGTATGTATTCTCACAAGGAGGACGTGGTGGAAAGAAAGGTCAAGAGGTGCCCTAGTTGTAGTCAAGGAGAAGAGGCCATGCCCTAGCCGCAGTCAAGAGAAGAGGTTATGCCCTAGCCGTAGTCAAGAAGAAGAGGCCAAAACTCCTCTAAGGCAAGGATGATGAGAGTGCAGACAGGATCAAGAGAGATTCTTCTCTGCGTTTTGGTGTGGATTTCTCTGTGGAGGTAGCCGCAGCTAGAAGGGACCTAAAGAGAAGACGTATGGGCAGTTTGTGACATATCTCCTTTGCTAAACAAAACCGCAGATCAGAGGGAAAGAAAAATGGTTCTTTTGTGTTTAGTTACAGTGTTTGTATATTATGTTTTGTGCCGTAGGTGATGATGTTGCAGTAGCATGCGTAGAGGGTTGTTGAGAGGCCGAGAGACCTAGTAAGGGTCCTCTTAGCTAGGCGCAGTTCCTAAGAAGACAACACAACCCAAGTTGAAGGTGTAAACCCTTGCCTTAATGTCAAACTCCTTGTTGTAGCAGATCCGAGATCTGTAGGGTGCCTTGAGGTGGTTTCTTAGGGACATACATTAGCAAGATTGGGCCTAGAAGGACAACAAAAGATGACAAGGGAACACTGTAATTGAAGGAATGTTGTGGCAGATTTTGGAGGGTTTTGGATGCCCTAACCAGAGATAAGAAGCTACAGAAATAAGCACAAAAATCATGACTAGGAGGCAACAGTAAGGTGGTTATAGATAACTTCTTGGTAATGTTCTGATTGATAGATCAATCAGTGTGGAGGATAGGAGCTTATAAATGGGAGGCAACAATAGATGAAAGTTTTTGGGATAGTTATGGCTGAAGTCATATCTATGGTGAACTTGCTACAATGCTATAGCAGTTGTTTAGGAGATCGAGTTCACTGGGAAGGAAGCCACATCAAGTTATGTAATAGGCTGCTATAAGATTCAGTTGAAACCCTCAACAAAGCTCAGTCCATGAACAACAGTGACATGTTTTCAGAACTGCAGACTTCAGCCCTTGTTGACAGAATTGCAATTTCATTGAGTCAACTTCATGGTTAAGATCTTTGATATCAGATCTCCTATTTGGCAAGTCAGTATTACCTTTATGTCGTTGTACTCTATCTCTCTCTCTCTCTCTGCCTGCTGAACTATTGAAGAATATAAGAAGAATTGATCAAGGGTTTCCCCACATTGGGGTTTGTCCCTGGCTGGTGCCACATCTTGTGTCGTCTTGTCTTGGCTTGTCTTCTACTATTTATGTTTATGTTCTATCTGCATTTTACTATCATGTTGATGTGATTGCTAAACTGGATATTGCTATTGGGCTAATAAGAAAATGAAGTAAATTGCTCTTAAGCATAGAACATACCAAAAAATTAAAAACAACGAAATCGAATTCCTCGTGTCTGAAGTGTGTTCTCCAACCCCCATCGAATTTCTTCTTATAATCCCTCGTTGAGACATCAACGACCAAGATTAAAACATAATCGATGACTAAGATTAACTACAACTCGATCCATGTCTTCTTTTAGAAGATTCTCACCATGACTTAATTAATACCCTTTAATTAATCAGTTTTCCTAAGTTTAGACTTAGGAACCATTAAAAAAAATTAATTATTTTAATTAAGTTGTCTCTAGGTGAAATTTCCAGAAACGATTTCTAAATTTTGGAGAATACATGTATTTTAGCCTCTCCACCAAGTTTTGTGACTAGAACACATTTGATACTACAGAAACTAACACTTCCTCTTAGTGAGGAATGTGTTCTAGCGCTGCAACCCACTGAAGCAAGACCCTGTCTCTGCACCACCTCCTGTCACATCGCTGACGTCTGGTTGTTGCTGCCCATCAACTACTGTGCAACTTTGATATACGCTGCATCTATGTTGTTGCTGGCCCTGCTGAACTGCTGCCAACACTGCATCTTCACTGCAACTCCCTCTCCATCTGTTGTCGCTGCAACTGCAACTGAAAAGCATCCAAAACACTGAACCAACTGTGGTTCGTATGATGCATCTGTCACTTGAGCCCTGACTTCTACTAGACTTTGCGTTGTCATTGAAGCCTTTGCGCTATTGAACTTTGCACTGCTGCCAACTCTGCTCTACGCTGCTCAGAATCTGACCGCTACTAACCACTTCATCTATCACTCTGACATCTGACTGCACCATTTGCCACTGATCCATCCTGCTACTGCATGTTATGGGTTCTCGTAGCAAGGTATTGATTCATGAGGTGGACCTCCTCAAGAATCCTATAGCTCTCTGGGGCTACAAAACCAAATCACCCCACCTCACTCCTAGAGGTATATTGGTGATCATGGAAAACTCTTCCTCCAATCTGGAGGAATGCCTGTCGATCTCTGCGGATGCAACCAATTGATCCTTCTTCTCCTCTTTGTCCTTCTTTCTGAGAGGACATTGAGTGTTGTAGTGGCCAAGCTCACCATAACCGAAGCATTTCACCTTGGAAATGTCCTTCTTCGTCTTGCACTGGTGCTGTTGCCCCTTTGATGCGAGGGCCACATTTTCCTCTTCCCTTACTTTCTTCGTCCCACTGTTGTTGCTGGTGCCAATGATGGTGCTATTCACCATCAACCCACATTCGATCCCAATCCAGCAACTTGTCTTTGCCTAGAATACTCTGGAAAAATTCCTGCCATTTTTCGGAAACAATGTTTAGAGCTAACGACTCCAATTCTGTAGGTTGGGGTGCTAACCCTACTGCAGCCAGTTGGTCCTAGACAT
The DNA here is from genome assembly GCA_000404065.3 of Pinus taeda. Taxonomy (NCBI): domain Eukaryota; kingdom Viridiplantae; phylum Streptophyta; class Pinopsida; order Pinales; family Pinaceae; genus Pinus; species Pinus taeda. Next base: position 22,777 of record APFE031152758.1, read on the forward strand.
CCTGAAGCCTAGTGAGGAAGGGGTCTATGCGCTTCCCCTTCTGCATCGAATGTGCTCTAGCCATGAAAATTGGTAGAGAGGCTAAGGCACATGAGATCTGCAAGACCCATAAATCATTTGGGGAAATTCCACCCAGATGGAGAGATATTAAAATAATTAATATTTTTAATGGGGTTCCTAAGTATAAACTTAAGAAATTAAAATATTTAATGTGTATTAATATAATATGGGTGAGAAAGAACATTTTGACAAATTTTCAACCTTTAAAAAAAAGACCTTCAGTTGGTGACCTAGCCTCCGCCTCTGCCTTTTGCGCTGCCTCCTGCAGCTGCCCTGCCTGGCAGCGTGCTGTTGTCGGGCTGCCTTCCTTCCCTCTGGCTTCCTTTGGCTGGATCCTATAGCGCTGATCTTTGCTCTCTACTGCTGGCTTGGCAGCCTTTTGCTGCTGAGCTTTCCTCTACCCAATGCCTCTCCAGTCAGGGGACGGCTCTCCTTCTCCAAATGAAGAATCCAACCATGAAGTAGCTTTTGCCTCCTTAATAGCAGATCATGGAGCTCCAAAAGCCAGGCCAGTTGCAAGTAAATTTGTCAAAAAACTAGATGACATTCCTGAGATATCTTTACCTCCAACTCTACCTCGAAAAGCAGCGATTTCTCTGGCTGAACGGGGACTAGTTGGGCAGTTTACAGGTCTGTGGCCCTCACCCAGAGCTGTTCAAAAATGGGTGGAGAGAAACTGGAGCGCCAACATACAAGGGAAAATCGCAATCAGGTTTTGTGGAAGGGGATACTATACATTTTTATTTGAATCTAAAGAAGATAGGAACCTTATTTTCAGGAACGGACCATACTTCATGGACTCGAGAGGCCTGTACCTAAATAGGTGGTCTCCGGACTTTGATCCTGAGATGGACATCCCAAACGCAATGCCGGTCTGGGTTAGGCTGCTGCATCTTCCACTTCATTGCTAGGGGGACGAGTCAGTCAAAGGTATAGGGAACGCGGTAGGCAAGTATATTGATAGATGCGAACCAAAACACAACATGCACGCTTGTGCCAGGATCTACGTGGAAGTAGATCTGGGAAAAGGGCTTTCAGAGGCAATCAAACTCAAGGTGGATCAATGGATGCACATCCAGCAGCTGGACTATGAGCAAATCCCCTTCAAATGCAAGGTATGTCATGAGTATGGTCATTTTGCAAATAGGTGTAGCAAACTAAAGGACATGGAGACAGTTGAGAATGCAGAAACCCAAGAAAACAACTGGGAACAAGTGAAAAGGAGAAAACTAGTAATAAACAAACTACTCAGAACCCCTCTCAAGCACATGGAAATATTGCTACTTCCTCAAACCCCCCCATCAACCCTGCTCCTCCGGTCGAACCGTCATATAATCCCTTCGAACTCCTGGATGATGATCCTCCATCTCCTTGTTCCCCTCCCCAGCCCAATGCTACTGCCAGTGCTTCCTCCCCACCCCTCAGCTTCTCGCCTCCCCCCGCCCCTTCCATTGATAGAATCCTCACTAGAAACAAAGTCAAAGAAACAACCAAATGCTCCGGAACAACCAAAAAAAGCCGGGAGGAAATCCAACAAGGAACTTAGAGATGAGGCCGCAGCAAAGGATATGGCTATTGGCACTCAATAGCGAATGAACACTTTCCTTGGCAAACAGAGAGGGAGTGGGGCGAAAATGTAGCAGAAGGACAAGGCTGGGAACCACCATAAACCAAGTAAGTAATGATCTTGGTCTCTTGGAACAGCAGGGGGTTGGGTTCTACCTTAAAACTCAATGCAACAAGAGATCTAATTAAGTAAGAACAACTGGATATATTAATGATCCAAGAGACCAAAATCAGTAACCAAGAGTTTCAAAACTTGATAGCAACACAAAAAAATTATGAAGGAATAGCCATAGACTCCAACGGGGCCTCAGGAGGCATTGGTACGTTGTGGAATAAATGGAACTGGAAAATTATCAGCCAAAAACTCAACAACAGCTGGGTTAGGATAGATTTAACAAAGAAGAACACAAACGTCAAATATATGGTCATAAACATGTATTCACCAAATCACTATAGAGACAAAGCCTTATGTTGGGAGTCACTAAAAGAAGAGGTACGAGATGTTCAAATAGATAATCTAGTCATGGGAGGGGATCTAAATCTGATACGGAATATAGAGGAAAAGCTAGGAGGTAGATACATTGGAGACCGTCAAGAGCAGTCTTGGAGGATATTATTGTTGAACATAAGTTGCTTGATATCCATCCTAGCAATGGAAAATTCAGATGGAGCAACAAAAGAACGTGTGTTCATAACATTAAGGGAAGGCTTGTAGAATCTTGATTCAGGAGGATATAGAAGCAAGTTTTTCGTCCATCAAGAGCAAAATCGTGCATGCCTCGGCATCTGATCATAAGCCGGTTGTGCTCGTCCTGGATAAGTGGGAAAATCAGGGTTCGATCCCATTCAAGTATAGCAAAATTTGGGACAGCAAGGATAGCTTCAGGAATATAATAAAAGAAAGTTGGGACGCAGAGGTGTTGGGCTCCCCATAATACGTATGGGAGACCAAGCTCAAAAAGGTGAGAGAAAAAATAAAAACGTGGGCCAGAGAAGAAGCTCTCAGGGACAAGAAAAAAAAAATCAGAGTTGCAAAAAAAGCTGGAAAAGTGGAGCAAAGAAAAAGAAAGTCAACAAGTTACCGAACAAGACAAAGTCCATGAAACAAAAATGTTTGTGACCCTCTACAAGCAAAATAGAAATGAAGAGGAGGAACTTAGGCAAAAGTCCAGAGGTCTTTGGATCCAAGCAGGGGACAAGAACACTGCTTTTTTCCAAAACAACCTCAAGATTTGACGAGTGGGCAACCAAATTGACAAAATCCAAGTGGAAGGATAGGAAATAAAGGGGAGAGAAGAAATAAAAGAAGCAGCGTATAACCATTTTAAAAACCTCCTCACAACTTGGGAGTAGCAAGTGGATAGCGCTTTCTTCAGCAAATTAGCAGCAAAGTTAGTGAATAGCAAAACAGTGAGCTTGAAAAGGAGGTAACAGCGGAGGAAATAAGGGAGGCTGTTTGGAGCATGCATCCAGAAAAAGCTCCAGGCCCCGATGGATTCACCATCGCCTTCTATAAGTGCCATTGGGAGACAATTAAAAAAGATCTGGTCCGTATGATTGAGAATGTCTTCAAAAAACACAAAGTGGGGGAAAACACGAAAACTTCTCACTTGGCCTTCATCCCCAAAGAGCCAAATCCTATCTCCTTTGATAGATTCAGGCCAATTTCTTTATGCAACTCCTCATATAAAATCATCACTAAGATTTTGGCAAACCGACTAAAAAAAATCCTTCCTTGTATCATTTCGAAAAACCAAGGGGGCTTCGTCCCAAAAAGGCAAATAATCCTCAATCAAGAAGCTATCCACAGCAACATCCAAAACAATGAAAGAGGTATGGTTATAAAGTTGGATATGGCTAATGATTTTGATCGTGTTTGCCATCACTTTCTTGTTGCATCTCTTCAAAAGTTTGGCATTTCAACCAAGTTTATTAGGATCATTGAAGCATGCATCTCCAACCCATGGATTGCAACATTGATTAATGGAAGGCCTAGTAGATACTTTTGCAGCACT